>VWPU01001884.1:37024-141068 GCA_013398955.1 Callaeas wilsoni | reverse complement strand
AATATAATATAATATAATATAACGGTAACCTAAATTGTTCCTCAGTAACCAGACTCTTTTTCAACCACCATTCTTGTCACTTTCTACCACATTCTAGCACCTCTCGCCTGATTTTATTGCTTACTTTTCTGTATAAGTTCTTAAAAATGTATGGCAGGGATGGGTTGGCATTTAAATTTTCAGTGCTACTCATCTTCACATGTCAACACCAATTAACAACAGTGCATGGTATCCAAACATTTACAGTTACACTCATCAAACTTGTTTTAAACACAGTTTTATCCATCATATCTTTTATCCCACCTCCATGTGCCATTCTTGCCTTCTTCCTTTAGGAAACCACAGAAGCTGTAGTTAAAATAATTTCTTTCACTCCTGTTCCCACACACATACTTGTCAGTACTGACATTAAAACACCTGTTTGTCCTCACTTTCATCACTTCTCACAATCTGGTCCATCTTAGTCCTCAATCCCTTTATTCAAATGCTTGTCAATTATTATTTCCTTTGTCTTCACTTGGGACTCCAGGTCAATAAGTTCAGTGTTAAATATTAAGGGTCTTTCTGAAACGAAAAGGAATAAAAAAAAAGGAAAACTCTCCCCCCCTTGAAAATATTTAACAGTATTATTTTTATTATTTTTATTTTTAAATATTCAGAAGCAGGCCAAGCTCATCAGCTGAAAATAATTAAATAATTTCTAATGTACAATTTTTTTTAAAGTATCAAAATTAATACAGGATTTGTTTCAAAAAATCAGGCAGTAACTCTGAAATGTGAAAGTTTGGAAGTATGTATGGCTTCTTATGTGAGAAGATCACCTTCATGATGAAACACAAAATCACCCAAATTAAACAAGTGTCACACCTAGAGATATCTATTGAAGTGGATTCAGACAACATAGATGAAAAAATGAAGTGAGCAATCAGTGATTAGCAGACTAGGCAACCTGGTGTGACTTCATAGCTTTGACTCCTGCTTTGGGAGGGAGGAGGGACTGGATGAGTATCCAAAAAATCTGGAATTGTCCTGGAGTCTTGCCATTCTACAAACCTGTCCGTGATCAAAGTGTCTCATCCAAAAAAATCACTAAAATGCTAAACCAATTATGGTCACAGATTTTAAGATTGTGCCAAAACATACAGGATATTGAACTCTTTCACTTTTAAAAAAATACAGTGGGGAAGTTTAAATATAAGAGCTAGTTTATAAAATTTAGTAGTTTTTTCTCTTTCTGCTTTAAAAATTATGCCTTTTTAGTCCGAAGGAGCAGATATACTTATGTATAAGCCTGCAGAAATCATGAACATAAAGAAAAACTGAAAAGTCTTTCTTTCTTTCAAATTTTAGAAATATGTATTATCATGAAGGATGAAGTGCAAAATTTGCATGTTGGTACATACAAACTAAGCCCTTGCTGAACACTTCTCATCTTTTTAAAGAAATGCTCAGCTATGATGTGGGCTTGGATTTCATGCTAAAAGTCAGGTAGCTTGGATCAGCATTCTGCTTGGCGTTCTCCAAGACCCTGCAGAAGGAGATAATCTTCAGAAATAATGTGGCTACTACTTTCTTTAACCTACTATTTTTCTCCAGCTCTGAAATCATGCTTAACAGGCTCTCTTGTCAACATATGTATGATTGAAGTCCTGGGAAGAAATGTAGACAAAAGCTAACGGACTATTGGTCTCAAAGGAAGTTGTTTTGGCCACACTGTCATCACAATGAAACATATTGCATAGGCAGGTTTTTTTGGCATCAAGATGGAAAATCTAGTGTCTTCATTCCCTGGACACTGAGAAATGCTTCTATGTCTTGATACAAATACAAATGACATAATATCTAAATAACATTAGCTGAAAATAAATTCTCTATAAAGATGAGTAAAGGTACATATATATTATACAATATATATAACATGCAAATGTAATCCAATTCTGTTAGAATGAGGAACATTTCTCATTTACAGTAAAGATTACCATTTCTCTCACTGGTGTTGATGGCTATATGTTAAATGATTCTATGGATTAAATGATTTTATGTTATATGATACATACATATAAGGCAGAGTCAAAGAAATAAAGATCTGAGAAAGGAAAATATTCAACTAGAATTTCAGTTAATTCATACAAAACAAGGATGCACGTCTTGAAAATATTACAATATTTCAGAAACACTGCTCAGAGGAGAAAATATGGGCTCTAAAATTCAGTATGGCTTGTTAGGGGACCTGTAAGTGGAACAAAAAAGTTGCAAACAGTGAGAATACTTTAAGTTCTGAGGCATAATTTTGCTTAAATATTATCACTTGTAGAGTATTTCTTTTCCAGTTTTCCTCAAAACATAAAACAGGCTTTGAATTTCTCTTCCTATTTGCAATTAAAATACTTTTTAAAAATCCAAAGGGCTCTAAGAAGAAATAAAAATTTCATTCAGATACTAAAAAGATATCACCATTAAAAGTTCTTGTTGGCAGACCAACTATTTATGCTCAGCAAGACCTCTTGATATTACCACTGATGCTACATAATGTGATTTTGTTTGGTTGAGAGTCATGATGGACTCCCAAATTTTAATAGAAATTTTTCCTCTATTTTGTAATGCTTTAACTATAGAATCTTTTGTCCAACTTTATGGAACCTTTTACATAGATTTTATTCCACCTTTCCATTTGCAAAAAGCTTTTTGATATATTTTTGGATAATAGAAAAATGTTGCTGTCTGAAAAAAAATTACATTTCCACATATTTAAAAGATTCTCTTACTTCTAAGAACTATTGCGAATCTAAAATACTAGAATAGGTTATCCATCAATAAAAGGAAGTTGGTGTGTTTTGTGGGTTATTAAAGACCAAAATAAAATTCAAGGATGTCTAAAATGGCAGTAGCTCTTTACGTAGCAAACATTAAAGTTTTAAATAATCTCTTTTCACAAGTAAGCTCAAAACTATCTGAGTGGACACGTAAAGGGGAAATGTTAATATTGTATCTTTTGAGAGCAACCTCATCAAAGGAACATATACTTGGTTTACCATAGGGTGGGAAATTTTAATCGTTTTAGAAATCTAAAATCTAATTCACTCCCTACACCCTTAGGTTGCAGACACCTCAAATGCAAAGAATGAATAAACTAATTGCATAGATTATAAAAAAAAAAGAAATTTTGAAATGGAAAATAAAATTATTGTAAACAAAACAACTCTATATACAGACAATGTTCAAAGGCAAAAATAGCACTCAGCAGTCAAACTGAAAACAGGAAATACAAACCAAACATATGAGGAAAACTAGATGAAAAGTATATAAAAAATGAGAATGAAAGAAAGGGGGATAAAGAAAGATCTGTGATATGTGTTAGAGAAAACATGTAGAGCTCTGAGACCAAAATAAGCACTTTGATACTGTAAATCAAGAAAAAAATGTTTGATTCATCATATGAATGAAGTGAATAGAGGAGGAGGAAAAGATCATTTTAAGGCCAACATTATGAATAAATATTTTAAGGCACAGGAAAGAAATGTGGAAGAAACAAGTTTAAATTAATTCAATCAAAACAGGACATGAGAAATCAGTATAGGGCTGGGTAGTAAGATGGAAAAAATACTAATGTGTTTAAATGCAAAGTTTTAATTTGTCCTATAAAGTAGAATTACTAAAAATTGTACGTACTTTAAAAATTAGGAGGAAATATCTTGCTTAGGTTTGTTCAAGGTGGCAGAGGGAGTAAACAAATCAGAGACAGCATTGTAAAGGGAGCTGCTATGAGACACACAAAAGGAATGGCATATTCACCAAATGCAGCATGTCCTATTCTGAGCTGACAACACCTTCTTCGAGAACACAATTCAAGTGCACAGGACAATTATTCTCTTTCAACACTCCAGTAACAGTGGAGTATGGCTTATCAGACCAAACTGGTTATTAATGAGCATTTGAAATAACATTAACTTTTCTTTGGCATAAAATCATGCTTTTCTGAGGAAAAATATATATGTTTCTTTGAACACCTAATTATATAAAGTCTGCGTATATTTTGAGTAAATGGGCTCATGTTTGAAAAGCTCCTTGCCTGTTTCAGGGATTATGGCCCAGTAGATTTGGGACTTCTGCAATAATGCAAAACTCAGAAGTAGCAAGTAATAGCAAGAAAATTTAAAGGTGACAAAATTAATTTTTATGGCAGTGTGAGAGGCCAAGTAAATGAAGAGGTTGTAGACAGAAAGACAGCTGAAAGGGGCCGGGGTTTTTTTATTATTCACTGATAAGCAAAATCACTTAAGAAAGTTAGCAAAACAACTCTGCATGAAACTGTAAGTTCTCAATTATGTAACAAATGGATACACTGATCATTCAAATCTTATTTTCTAAAATTTGTTGAATCTCTAATTCTGTTGAACTTCTAAAGTCTGGTGATTTAACCTCTCCTTCCCTTTTCCCTTCCGCAATAAACCACTGTAAGAGCTGAAACCAGAAATGATTTAGAGAATTATTCAAAATTCATATGGATTAAGTAAATCTGGTCTATCTTTCGTATCGGGAATCCTGTCTCCTTGCCCTTCTTGAAAACTCTAGCGATACCAAGTCTTTCCAGTCTTCAAGAACTTTCCCCAGCAACTATGACCGCTCAAAAATAATTGAGGGTGGCCTTGAAATGACATTGGCTAACTCTCGTGGGTGCAACCCACCAGTTCTGATGGATCTGGTTTTGTCCCTTCAACCGAATGTTACCAGTTTGATCTTCCTTCACCAAACATAAGTCTTTTTCACTCCAGATTCCCCCTCTGGTCTCAGGCATTGGGAATTCCTGAGAAGTGGCTTTACCACGATAGACCAGTGAAAGGACTCTACTGTGTCCTTTTCCGGGGCGCCCCCAAACCAGTCAGCAGCAGATCCATGTTTTACCTCACTTTGCCAATGTCATTGGTGTACTTAAATAAGCCGTTCTTGTTGGCCTTCATATCCAGACTCTGCACCTTATTTCAGCCCCCGTATTTAAGTTTTCCTTTTTCATAACACTATTTACCTTTCAGATTTTTTGTAGGTTGTGAACCATTTTTAGAGGCGGAGTATCAACTAAGTCTCCCTTCATCATAACAGTGAATGTTAGGTCTCAAACTTCAAAGATATGCTCTAGGCAGTCCTGGAAAAACTTCTCAGACTCTGAAAGGAAGGGAAGCATGCATTTTTGTAATTATAACAGCAAGCTTGCTCTCTTTTTTTTCTTTTAAATTAAAAAAGAAAAATTGTTTTCCTCTTCCCTGCTGGCTCTTTATATACCTTTACCTACCTCTGTCTGAGGTAATTCACCATGCAGGTCATTTCCTTGATATAGCTGAGACAATGAAGTTGATTTTTTTTCTTAATGGTTGTTTCGACAGGTTATTTGTTTACATCTTTATCTTTTGTTTCCTAAATCAGGGGAAGAATAAGTTTAATAGTCATCTGAACCCACAGAAATTTAAAAACAGAGTGTAACATTATAATTCAAGCGGCTTTTCATCTATTTTTTCATCAGAAATTTCAAAGAACCACAGTTCCAGCACTAGAGATGAAGGAGATAGTCTTTAAAATTCCAAAAGCCTTTTCTGTCTTCTGTCCTGTCAAAATTGTGGGGTTTGAGTAAGTAGAAATCTTTCCTGCTAAATCTCAAGAAAAATGGTGTAAAATTCACGGACAGAATATTTCAGTAATGCTTTGAGTTTCTCAGTTTCCCACTGGAAGCATACCTGAGCATGAATTCTTAATGGAATATACTGTGGTACACTTTTTTCTCTACAATGTTCTCTAGAGCCATTTTGTCATTTGACCCACTAGGAAAGGTTTATATTGTGCAATCTGGAACATAGAACTCTGTCATATAAATGCTCTTTTTAAAGATATACTGTCATTTTAACAGAACCTCAAATTTAGCTGTTTGTTTTTTGAAACTAGACTGGAGACCTCTTTAAATCCATGTGCAGAATTTGAAGTAAAAGTAAACTCATTTTGAAAACTGCAGGATTTATGTTCACGTTTCCAGGGAAAACATAGAAAAAGAAGTCAAAGAAATAAATGCCATATGGATTGGGAAACTTCAAATGTGGAAAGAAAAAGAGGAGCATAAATCTGTTCAAAGAAATTAACTCATATCCAAACAAATTTGAAGCATATGCTTTAAGTAAAGTGAAATACTTCATAGTCTCAAATTTCAAGCTATTCTATGAAGAATTCTACCCTTCAGCATTAAACTTCCACTTAAAAGCCTTGCATTAAATCTAAACAAACCTCTTCTACTTGTATTCTTAAAATAACCTTAATATTCAATTCTAATATATATGACATACTTTTTTACCCTAAATAAATAAAATGTTGTTAACAAAATTATTAATTTCACTATCTCTTCAGGACCATATTTCTTACAGAATCAGAGTAGGATGATTCTACATAGCATACTTCAGCAAAAATTATATACAGAATACAAGCTTTTGAGTAAGTAAACAGTAAATGAAGAGTCTCATCTGAAGAAAAACCAGTAGTTTATGCAATTCAAACTGAGTCATTGTGACCAGCAGGTCTTCTAAGGTCTTAGAGCTGATCCATATGTGTGCAGGATCCTATTAAATGGGCATAAAGCTAATAGCAAATGATTATGCATTAAGGCTTTTTATCCTTTCTGATAATAACTCCTCCACTGCCAAAGATTTATTATAGGACCAGTAAAACCAAAGTCTTTGATCTTCCTGACCTTACTGTTCCCATCTTTTCCTGGTCTTTCCCCTCTATGGTATTTTGCTACATTTGATAGTCATGCATACAGGCAGCAGAAAGTGCTTGTTCTATCAAAACAGGTGCAGAGATGACAATGTCAGATTTTTAAATTTTAATTTGTAATTTTCTGTTTTCAATATTATAAGTTCTTGATGTTGCATTTGTTTTTTTTTTTTTTCTCAGAAAATAAATCAAAGTAACATAATGAGATTGTGTTAAAGAGATTGATTGGAAAAAGTCTTCTTTCCTCCTGTTTCTTGGTAGATCATGAAAACTGATTCACTACTGTATGAAGATTTATTCAAGAATGACATTCCTAAATGAGATTTTCAGTAGAGCTGGATTTTCATGATTGAAATTATGTGAGGTAAATTAGTGCCAAGGCAGGTCAATGATCTCATAATTGGCTCAAATTAACACTACCACTAGCTGTGAAATTCTTTATTGGCAACTGAGTGACACTTATGAGAGTGCAAAACTCTCTTTTATACTTGAAAACATCAAAGTGAAAGGAAATATTATTATTTAGAATGTAACAAGATGCAAGCTGAGATATATACCATAAATAAGGGATAATATAATAACAGTCACCACAGGGGCATATGGATTATGCAAACCAAGAGTACTTTTACAGAAACATGATAAATTCGTTGAAATGTTATTCCTGTTTCTACAGGAAACACACTAAATATTAGCTTGGCAATTCACTGATGACTGTGATTTTGGTGTTCCTGGAGTTTTCTAGGATAGCAAAAGCATATGTACTCAGGATGACATTCTCTAAAACCATTTGTATATTATTGTCTAGTACCATATAAGCAGTCTTTATTACTAGCTCAGAAATGTTTGAAATGTTCCACAGATATTAACTGTATCTCACAATTAACACAGAGATTCTGAAGTATGTCTAATATAAACCCTTGACACTAAAGCAAAGGAGAAAACTCAGGAATACTAGTTTCCAAAAATTATGACTTCTTAGAAATATGTCCCATTGCTATTGGGAGTTAATTGCTAAGGAGTGAGAAAAGAGAAACAATTGCTATTAGTAGTTCAGTAACATTTTCAGTGTTATTAACCATCTTGTTTCATATTCCAGATCTCTGAACTGTTGAAATTTAGCAGTGCCTTTGAAACATTTCCACAGTTACTTTTTCTGCTTCAAATATCATGTTTCCATTTTTGATGTTTACTTTTATAGAACATTCCTTACTCCTCAGATGAACCTCAGAAAGATTCCATTCTTTCAGTCTTAATTATTTATATATATGTAAGCTATTATTGAGTGAGAATAATGTTAATGACCTTACTGGTACATTAATGCGTAACACATTCTTTCATAACTTTCATGTTCTAACCAACTTCCATCAGTGTTTTCCAAATGGAGAAAATCCTCCAGTATATAAATTAACTTTATGCATCATATTAAGTGCTCATTTCCAGGATGTGCTGGCCAGGTTTTGTTTACAGGTTTTACCAAGTTCTTTAAAAAGATGTATATTTTAAATAAGCAGTTGGCTTTTTTCACTGACAGAGTAACTAAATATGAAGAAGAATGGGGTAAGTGGAGAGGGAAGGAAGCAAAAGAAGAGAAGAAAGAGATTTTATAGTTTTCCATAAAATTCTCTTACTGAGATGAAGTTATATTTAGTATTGTTCTGAGGTAAAATTCAGGTTGTACAAATAAGGACATCAGATGAAAAAAAGAGAAAGCCTAATCAGGAATAACTGTATGATTTCTAACTATTTCTCAGGATGGAGATATTAATCACTGTGCCTTTAACATATTACTGTTTTTAAGTTCTCAACATAGCATTCCAATAGAGCCATAGATTCAATCTTGTTTAACACACATTGTACTTTATTTGAAAACAAACAAAACCGACAAACTGAGGCTATTTTTAAATTTATAAGCAATAAGGCAGACTTCAAGCTTCAGAAGTGGTCTTCTGTATTGAATGTCCAAAAGCAGTTGAATAAACTCCTCCAATTTAGTTAAACTCCTCCAGTGTCTACACACCAGCATCACTCAGTGATGTGGCCCACACAAGAGTAGGTGGGATAACCAAGAGACTCACTTAAAAAAACACTCCTCATCCAATCTGATTTTTAAACTAATGTTTAGATTACATGAAGGATGTTACCAGTTTTCAGGTGGGTGCTTCAGCAGAATAGGGATTGCATGTGCGTTTTTGTGAATTTAAGATACAAGTAATTTTGTCTTTGTGTGGAATACTCAGTGTCAGATCGTAAATACCATATTAAGGAGTCACATATATATCTAAAGTAGGGCTGGAATGGTGATAAGTTACACTATCAGATGCTATATGCACAAGTAAAGGGAATATGATCCTCCAGTTTGTATATCCAGGACATAATTGTAGACTTTGCTGTCAACTGTCATTAAATATTTCATCCATTCCCAGTGTATTTTGGCACAATGCAAAAGAGATTACTCACATCACATGCTGAAACCAAGTGACTTTGACTGGATTAATGCTAAACAGTCACAAGGCACATTTTTTTTTCTTGGAAGTCATTTTATACAGAGAAATAAAAGAAAAATAGCTAATGATATCAGTATAGAAAAACCACTGTTTGTTTATCCAAATGTTATTTTTTCATGAAAAATGTCTCTTTTTTAATACAGTTATTGACTTTGATTTAATTTCAACTCCAAGTTTGAAGTTGTCGTGCTTTTATTTCTACTCTCGGCCCTGTTTATCTGCTTTTCCCGCAGAAAGCTTAAATCTTCCTGTTTGATGATATTATGGAAGATGAAAATCTTCAAGGACCAAAGTATGTGCAGTACTATTTCATTCCATCTTCTATTCTACTGCTTACAATCTTCTATGAGATCTGGTTATTTTCTTTGGAATAGGGATCACCAACAATAGTTTTGTGCAGAGACAACATTGACTTAATTTGCAACAAGGTTTAAAAGTCTATATTAAATATTCACTCAGAGAAAAGCATTTTGAAGGGCTTTGTAATGATAAGACCTGTGACAAAAGAAAATTGTGATATCTCTCTTTTGGCTAGTCTGTGAGAAATTTATGGTATTCTTTACTGTACATTGGAAGGTAGAGTGAAATGTACAGTGAAATTCTTCCTCATTATTTAACTATAAATATCTTTTCATAGAAAAAAATGGCCACGGGTATTTTTCTCCTTACTTTTCTCACTAACTGCGGTTCCTTTCCTCACCATCTCATTACCACTCTTCGATTTAAAATTACCTATTATCTTTCTGTTTAAACAAATAGATGATAAATCTAATATTCTGGATGGTACTTGCTGCTTTTGTTGAGCACAATCTATGCAAATCTGCACAGCTTGTCTTCTCAGACGCTGTTCTGTAACTGTAAAATATAGTGACATTGCAATCACACCTTGATTTAAATTCATGAAAATTATCACATATTTTTGTTAAAATTGGAAAAGAGAACTGCCAAGAAATCCAATTTAAAATGTAAGAGGTTTTTTATATTCAAATAAAAATGAGATTATGCTGCTGAGAAAGTAATGATTCTGTTTATCCATCGTGAAATCTATTCCTAAACTTCATAAGGACCTCATAACAATATGTATACCAGGCTTATGTGGACACACATAAAGTTTTGTGATGGCAGATATATATAGGGCTTGTTGAATAAAGTGCTCGAGCATTTTGAGAGTTCATGACAATGATTCACACAGCTTCACCATCCAAAATAAATGAGCCACAGCTCAGTGAAACAACGTCAATAATTATAATAAATATTTCTCTAAATAATTGCAGTTTTAATCTAAAATGTCACTAGCAACCCAAGTAGCATGTGACATCTAGAAAATTTCTGTATATTAGCACAAAGCAAACAGCAGTACATAAATAACTGACTAACTGAAATATTGTGCAATTAAGTATATGAGTAAGTGAAGAAAGAGGAGGATTTTAAAATTAATTTACAACCACAGCCTCTTCTGGAGACTGTGAGTAGTCATACAACAAGGTAGATCAGAGAAACATGATAAAGAGTGTCAATACTCAGTCTGAAACCTATGTATTTGTTCAACTTTTGAATCACATATATTTGTTTCAAGCACATGGTCCCTGAACACCTAACTTTTTCAAGTAATAATGATTTAGTGTTTCTAATTACATGGGTTCATTAAAAGATACATTTGAAACAAGCAGCTGTTTACAACCTGTATTGTTTCAATTCCCATGGAGGAAAATAAGTTTTATTTTCCTTTCACTCTCCTTCCCAACTGATGCCAATTCACATTGCATTTACCAAGGCATCACTTTCAATTACCACAAGTGGATGCAGAAAGAAATTGGCACTCACCATACATTTCCCAATAACTTTGTACTGCCCAATTCACATCTATAAAGGTTTGTTTCATATCTGCCAAGAAATACAGGTCATGTTCAGAGAGATGAAAATAAACATTTTGTTTACTTCCCACAAAGTCACAGATGCAACTGATTTCTATATTCCTTTACAATGTCTTGAGGATTAAAGGAAAGTGAAGGCCAGCCCTGCTAAATAGATGACCAAACATACCTCAAATGTGTTTTTTGCACAGTTTTCACAGTTATTGATAAATATTTATTATTAAAGTTATTTGCTTATATATTTTTATAGCAACCATCAATCACCGTGCTGTAATGATTTAGTCATTACTAAATTGGATAAATTGTAAATTAGAACTTTAAAATTTATTTTACAATTGAAAATTCAGTAGACTCTAGAGGTATTTCCTATTCCCTCAATTTTAGAAGAAGCTGAGAATCTATGAAGAAATAAGGAAAAAATAGAACTTATAATTTTTTCAAAAAGCTATTAAGCTCTTTCCTCCTTAATTATTGAGTTCTGATTTTTATGATCACTTGCTACTGCATTGCTTTGTGTATGAAGGTTGTTGCTGATGCAGCTACTGATGGTTTTGACTAATAATAGAGTAAAACAGATAATTTCATTTTAATTGAAATATAATTTTCTGTAATTTTCAACTTTCAGTGATTTCATGATGATTTGTTCCAGATGAAAATATTCAACTTTTTTCTTTTGGCAGTCCAATTTGAGCAGGTTTTCTTTTCAAATATTTGTAGGTAGGAAACCTCCTTGAAAAAGCTGTTTCATGCAACTCAATAACTTGTGAGTAGCTGGAAACTAAACATTTTAAAATCAAACAAATATTCACTAATTTTTTGTAGAACAGAAGAACAAGTATGTATAAGTAAAAAATAAAAGTGGAAAGCTCCACTGACTAAATTCACTAACTAATTTTGTAGATCTGGCAATTTCTTTGTTATGCCCTGTGAAATTAAATGTCTGTATAGATAGAAACAGAGACAAAAAGGAGACATTTGTGTCAGTGCTTCTACCTGGCCAGCACAACCGGTTTGCTATGACGCTTGACGGTGCCAATTAATGAGAAAAAAAAAAAACAAAACAAGCGGACCTCACTGAACCCTGACTTTCAGTTGAAATGGCTTCAGATTAGCTCAACAATTGTTTTATCATGAATCATAAGTATTGCATGTCAAGTAGTGCTAAATATTCTTCCATATTTATGAGTTGCGTTGAAAACATAGGCTTTCTAGTTTGCATGAATATGTGTGTTGTTGACTACTGCATTAAAAAGTAGTCCGAGTAGATCAAACATCATTTTTAGCTGACAACATAGTAGGCATCAGATCATTTTCAGTAGTGAAATCACTGGTCTTGTTGGAGTGGTTGAAGATGCACTGTTGGTTCTGCTGTCAGAA
Organism: Callaeas wilsoni; assembly: GCA_013398955.1. Taxonomy (NCBI): domain Eukaryota; kingdom Metazoa; phylum Chordata; class Aves; order Passeriformes; family Callaeidae; genus Callaeas; species Callaeas wilsoni. The sequence goes on along the minus strand of VWPU01001884.1, from coordinate 128,563 downwards.
TGCCCGCAGACATCAGAAATGGGTAGGTTTGTCTGGGGACACTGCGTATGGGTGGGACAAGATCCCTCCTTGATCACACAATCACTACGTCACAGCAAAGGCAAACACATGGCTGTGCACCAAGTATTTTTGGATTGTGTTTTTGTATATTCAGTGAGTTAAAAGAGGTAAAAGTTGGACTACGTTGAGAGACATTTCATATTCATGCTTTCAACCTTATTAACTGGATGTTGCATGGCAAAGTCCACAGGGTTTACTTAGAGTGAAGAATGTTGTAGAATTAAGAGTTTTTTAAAAAAACCATGCCATGACAAACTCCTACATCACTTATGCTAGTCCACTTTTAAAACATCTGTGGTTTGAGTGCTCTGTTTTTAGACACTGTGGAATTAGGTTATAAAAAATGCCCTTACTAGTTTATTTCCTTTGTTGATCACTACCATCCTGACAAAAATTGCTTGTATTCCTGCTCATCAGAAGTCAAAAGAAGAAATAGGAGACAGCCTATGAAACTATCAATTAGAGAAAACACTGAGAAGTATGTTTTCTCATACTGTATAAATACACTCCAAAACTATTTGTCATACACTGCCATGGAAACCAAAAGTATATGCAAGGATTTCAGAAAAGAGATTAGGCAAGTTCATAGAAGATAGAATAATTAGGCAAAACAGTCTGGAGGGAGTTAGAAAGAGTGAGTCAGTAAACCTTATGTCTCCAAAAATTGGTAGGGAATGGCAAAAGCAAAATCACCCTATACACCCCTCAGCTTTTATAATTTTTCTCTAAATATTCACTGCGATCTACTAGCAGAAATAGAGCATTTGATCTCATTCAGTATGACTTATATTTATACTCTTAGATTTTTCACAGGAGTAATCCTAGTGTATCACAGCTCACTGACGATCCCCTTCTGCAGATACTCCTGACGAAAGAGCCTTTCCTGTTAACCTTTCCAGGCACCTTTCTACAGAAATGCTTTTTGCTTTTGGTTCCTGCCTGAACTGTAAAACCAAACAGAAAACTTGTTATCTCTGTAGGGATGATTACACTGATTTCTGTCACTGAGATAAACAACAGATTATAGCTACAAAATTACACTAAAAAACTGGATCATTACTCCTTACATTTATACAGTGTTGATGAGGATAATTTTCTTTTTACAGTGCTATCAGAGAGAAAGGTTAATGTTCAGAGCATCAGTTAAGATCAAAAGGATAATCTTGCTGATGCTGACCATGAAAAATAGTAGAACTGTTCAAAAGTTCAAGTCACACACACATGGATGATGACAAATTAGCAGGTAATAGAACATGCTGGAAAACAAGAGAGATCACTTGTGTAATTTAAGTGAAGTCAGAAGTCAGAGATTATTTCCTTTATGAATATTTAATGAGTAAATACAATTTGTCAAGTTTCTTTAGAGTTTATCTGAAAATTATGGCCTGAATGCAACATATGTTTTTATCCTATTTTATTTTACCTGAGGCAGAAATTGCTCTTTCCTGTTCTAGGATGCTCAAGCAAACTCTTGTTTTATTGTCTTAAATAGTTTCCAAATCTTGCTTTATCTTAAGAACAAGCCTGTTCACATAAAATTTCATGACTTGCAGAAAGGAAAAAGAATATATGTCAGGCAAACATTTAACAATTTTGTTTCTGTTGTAACTCTGGATTTAAATAGATGTATCCAGTAATATTTGGTGCCTGATGTGCAGACCCTTGTACTAGTTTTCTCATTTGGCTTTGCAAAGCCAGGTATTTCAAGGATTTACAAGCACATATCTCAAAAAGCTCAGAATACTGACCAAAGCCCAAAGAGGTGTGGAAATTCTTCCATTATCATACTCTTTTTATGCACAGAAGACCTGTTTATCTGCTTTGGAAAATAGCAGCTTTTGCTGATTTTTTTTTTCCCTGGAAAGACATAGTTGGCTGGTTCCTATAGGAACAAAGTGTTGATGCTTGCCTAGATAAGCAGCTGTAAAATGGAAAAAAGAAAGGTGGTGGTGGGCATGATCAAAGCTTTAACTCTTCTGCATGGAACCTCTTTTGAGAATCAGAGATAAATTAGCAGAAAGTGATTTAGGAAGTAAATATCTGCGTCACACTTCAATTAATTTCTATTCAGTTTGTTTTGTTTTCATATAAAGACCTACTAGAAACACAGACATGGAGGGTGTAGAAAAGCATCAATAGTGAAACCACATATGTTATAAAGGGAAGTGAGAGACCTTTAAAACATGAAACATTTTAAAGACATTTTAATAAACTCATCAAAACCATAAATAAAAGCAAAAATTGCTTAACTGAATTTTCAATTTTCTTGAAATATGAATACATACATGTACAAAATATGTAAGAATTCCATTTCTCTGGAAATTGAATTTATAAAACTCTCAGATTAATTCCTTGTCGTGGGAATAGGAACGAGTCAAAATGCTCCACAGAAGTCACATCTATTGGGGTTTTTTTGGAAGTTCTTATGAATATAGCTCTAACTTCTGAAAGGTGGGAGAAAACAAATTCAGATACTATATTCTGTGGTGTTATTGAACTTTTCCCCTTCTAGGCACATGACTGTAAGAAGTAAAACAGACCGAAGTGAACTCGTGATTTTGTAAATCCATAGATCCATCATGAGGTACTGCCATCCCGTCCCTCACAGTTGCCTGTTCACACTCCGAGATACAATCTTTTTCACCTTCACTAAGTATTGAAGTGACTCAATATCAGAACAACAAAATCGCTGAGTTCCACTGTTGACCCAGAACAGCCAAGTCCACCACTAAACCGTGTTCCTAAGAGCCACATCTACAGATGGTTTAAATACCTCCAGGTATGATGACTCATGAGTGAGACAAAATGAGTCAGGGAAATTAAGTCAAGTCAAAGTAAGCTGAGTGTTAAATCATGTTTGCCCTGCATGGCTTTTATTATTGCACTGAGACTCACAGTTTTTTTAATAGAACACAGAATACCTCAGAAATAGTCAATTGAAGGAAATGAGTGGGAAACTAAGGAAGAGTAATATTAGGGGGAAAGTTTTCACAGCTTTTAGCCTGGGATCCCAAGGAGATTAATCAATTTGGTCTGCCTTGACAATGGAGCAATCATTCAATGCTAAAAATGCTAGGCTGGTGGAAAAAAGTGCAATACACACAACACTCTCAAGATTTGTTTACTTCAGTGGTTCTTCTTTTATAGTGATGTGATACAGAGTCTGAATAAGCTTGTCATGTGCAATTAAGACTTCTGCAATAACATTTGTTTAGCAAGTGTTTTAAGGATAGCACTTAAAAATACAGTTTCAAGGTAAGAGTACATTTCTTGTTGTTTAAGAAAAGATTGAAATAAAGTATATGTTACCTGAACACAATATTTCACCTTTTGTAAGTGACAGTAACTTGAGAATCCAACTTTTGAGCTCTCCTTTAGTGTCTTGTCTTCAGATTACTTAGTTCCAAGTTAGAGACTGTCTGCAATATAGCTAGGTACAGAGAGGTTCATCTCCACAGTCCTAGATTCCACAACTGTGTCTATAAACCAGCTATGGAGACAATGGAGGTAAAATGTTCTTACTAGTTCCAGACAATGCAACATGAAGCAATGCCAAAAGGCTGCATCTCAGGAAGCTCAAGTTGAATGTTAGAAAAGATAATTCCATGTGTGCTCTGCCATTCAGGGAGACTTGGAGAGGCTGAAGAGCTGTATAGGGAGGAACATAATTAAGTTTAACACAGGCAAATGCAGGATGCTGCACCTGAGGAAGAATAACCCCATGCACTTTACGCCTTTGGGGGGGGGCGCTGTGCATGTGATATGTGTGTCTTTGTGTTTGGAGGATTTTTACATGGAAGTTGTTGTCATAGCCTGACACTGGCCCAATGCCAGGCACCCACAAGAGTCACTTGCTCACCCTCTCCTGCCACAGCTGAGCAGAGGAGGGAAGGAAAAAAAAGTTAACGAAGGCTTCATGAGTGAGATAAGGAACAGGAGAAAACACTTCAAGGACAAAACAGGCTCAGCTTAAGGTTGCAAGGTGAAATTTGTCACTAACAGAATCAGAGGAGGATAATGAGAAGTAAAATAAGCCCTTAAAACACCTTTTCCCCCCAGCCCCTCTCTCCTTCCCGTTGACAGCACAGAGAGACAGGGCATGGGGGTTTTGGTCAGTTCATCATTGAGCTTTTCATACACAGCTCTGGGAGAGGAGTCCTTCCCCTGTGAGACCGGGGGGTCCCTCCCACGGGAGACAGTCCTCCATGAACTTTTCCAACGTGGGTCCGCTCTCCTGAGCAGCAGCCAAACCGCACCTGCTGCAACGTGAACTCCCCCCACGGGCACACAGTCCTGCCAAAACTGCTGCCCGTGCGTCTCTCTTTCCACGGGGTGCAGTCCTCCAAGGACAGGCTGCTCCAGCCTGGAAGCAGGGCCCCCTCTCTCCTCCAAATCTCCCACTGGATCCCAGCCTTCTCCAGGCATCCACCTGCTCCAGCATGGGCACCTCTCCCACGGGCTGCGGGTGGATCTCTGCATTCCCTGTGGATCCCCAGGGCTGCAGGGGCACAGCTGCTTCACCATGGTCTTCATCACGGCCTGCAGAGGAATCTCGGCTCCGGCGCCTGGAGCACCTCCTGTCCTTCCTTCTCCACTGACCTCGGTGGCGCCCTGTTGTTTCCCTCACATGTTCTCACCTCCTCTTCTCTTATCAGAAGCAAAAACCTGTGAATTTGTTTTGATTTTCCTCTTAAATATGTCATCACGGAGGTGTTACCAGCCTCTCACATTGTCCCAGTTTTGGCCAGCAGCATGTCCATCTTCAACGCCATCAGGGATTGGCTCTGCTGGACATGGAATCTTCCAGCAGCTTCTCACAGCAGCCATGTTTGTGGCCTCCCTGCTACCAAAACCAGGCCGTGCCAAACCAATACAGTTGCTCAACAGAGTAAATTGGCATGATAAAAAACATTATTCCACCTTTCATGTTCTGCTTCTTATGAGCCTTTTCCTTTATCTGGCTCAAACTCTAGATTACTGCTAAAACAAAGATTAGTTTGCATGGTCATCCTCCAGTGGTGGGTGCACACTCCCTCTGCACCTTAACTGTTCTTACACAGATCAGAGGCTTCACCATCAAACACCCAAAATCTCCTCCTCCCCTTTGGCTGAGGGGCGTAAACCTGGCCTCAGCAAAGCACCCACTACTTTCACACATGGCCATTGTTTGAGTCATTAACCATTACAATTTCAGTCTCTCTCACCAACCTGCTGGAAAGCAGCTCTACAGAGAAGGACATGAGGGTCCTGGTGGATAACAAGCAGTCCATGAGCCAGCAGTGTGTCATTGAGGCCAAGAAGACAAATGGTGTCCTGGGATGCACTAAGAAGCATGGGGACAGGAGGTAAAGGGAGGTGATCCTGACCTTCTACTCACGGCTAATGAGGCTGCATGTAGAATACTGTGTCCAGGTCGGGGTTTCTCAGTACATGAAAGACAAGAAAGTTCCAAATAGGGTCCAGTGGAGGGCTATGAAGAGGAGGAGAAAAAGGCTAGAGCATTTCTTTAATGAGATAAGGCTAAATGAGCAGAGCCTGCTTAGCCTGGAGAAAAGAGGACTGAGAGGGAATGTTATAAATGCCTAAAAATAACTTAAGGATAGGTATCTAGGGCTTTGAGTCAGGTTCTTTTCAGTGATGACCAGCTACAGTACAAGGTGCAATGGGCGCACTCGAAACACAGCAAGGTCCAGCTGATTATGAGGAAAAAATTCTTTACAGAAGCAAGCCCTGGGAAAGGCTGCTGATAGAGGTTGTGTAGTTTCCTTCTCTGGAGGCATTCAAAACCCACCTGGATGTGATCCTGTGCAACCTGCTGTATGAGAGCCCACTTTATCAAGGGAGCTGGACTAAATTATCTCCAGAAGTTTCCCCCAAACTCAGTCATTCTGTGAGTATGAATGCATTACAGTAGAGTGCAATGAGGTTGACAAAGAGGTTATGATCCCCTTGAAAAGTTTTTAGGTGTTTGTTGTATGAATTCATGACTGACTTAGAATACTAGCAGCTTGTATTGGAGAGCTAGGATAAATGACCTCCAGAGTCATTATCAGCCAACATTTCTATGATTCATTTGTTCTGCATGTATGTTAATTTCTTTCCCAAGAATTCTGCGTGGTTCATATTAACCTTTTGCAGACAGCTGGTGTGAAAATGCAAGAATTAGAAACCCCTCATTTTTAGAAAATGATACTAAATTATCCAGTTCTTGAAAATCAGTCAGGAAATCAGGGTTTTTTTCAAATTATATATATACGTTAATATAACATCAGTGTTAAGGACTGTAATATAAAGGGTACTACATCAAAGACCAGAACTCATAGCTCTGTGTAGAATATTGCAAAGACAGAAGTCACTCTCAGATCTTCAGAAGATAGAATTACCTCAGAATTAGTACAAAAAAGGTTATAATAAACTCATTATTACTTTCTAAAGGACAGGCCACACCATCTAGTGTCTGGGTTGTCTTTTTTTTTTTTTCTCTTTCCTTTAACATATCATCATAATGTAGATTAGAATTTATACATAATTCTTGAATTGTCTAGTATTTTCCTTCTGATCTCCAAGTTAAAAATATTGTTTACATTTCTTCCATTCTTTGAAAGTTTGCAAAGTCTCCATATAAAAGTGTTTGACTACTATGGAGATAGCTTATACATGAGCAAAGAATTGCACTGCACAAATCTTTCAGTCTGAAGCTTGATTACATTGTTACACTTTACCATGTTTGGGTTTTTTATGTCTCTTCCCTGCTGCTCCCTGGACCTCTCTGACTGAAACTTCAGTTTACTCTATGGGTCCCTTCAGCTAACTCTCAGCATAATGATTTAAACATAAGTAATTTCAAAATGGAACTTCAGTTCTTTCATCATTCAAAGATAATCTCAGTGGAAACATACAGTGAACTATCTTAAATAAAATAGAATAATATGATTTGAACCTTTCATAAGGATATTTGCATTTTCTGTGCACATACAAGCCCTCTCTAGCAGCCCCTGAAAGAATGAAACAGAAAATATGAATTCTCTAAACTTCCTGAAAGAAAATTAGTACCAAGTTTTGAAAAATCAGACTGTGGATGGTATTTAAAATGGGAAAAGAGAAACACAGTTACTAGCAGTTGAAAAGCCTGAGGTCTTGAGGGAAAGGGAGGGTGGGGAGGAATGTTTACCTAAATTTGTTATAAAGTAGCTACTGAATGAAGAGAAAAGTTCATACTGAAAGATGTCATTTTTTGTGGTTGCAAACTCTGAGCGGCCTGAATGTGAACCTACAATGACCTCTACCACATAAATGTCATAATAATGTCCTAAAGTTTCAATAGAATTAAAGATAGCAGATAGGTAACTGACTAGATTTCTTTGAAGTAATTCTGAAGAAAATATTTCTATTTTCAAGAAAATTTGACAGTGATAGCAAAATAAAACTTTTGCAAGTAATATATTTGAAAGAGTTTCTTGATTTAAACAGACTTTAGAATTTGGATGATTAGGAAATTTCTTAAATAGTTTTTTATATTCTAATGTATTTTATAATAAGATGTGGATTAGCACGTGTTTGAAAACATATTCCGGGCCTCCTTATTCATTCAGAAGAGTTCATGTGAGTCCTATATTTTTAGTCTTTGTAAAGCTTTTGTTTGATCTTTGTTTCCATCTCTAGAGTATGGAAAGTGGGTTTTGTTACTCTTCAGAATGTGCTAAATACGCATGTAAAAATAGCATGAGACAAACATAGAAGGAAAATTACAAAGCCAAACGAATGTGAAGGAACACAATGCACATCTCTAAGAAGGACTTAAAAGGATCATAATTATCCTTTAATATGTGGTCAGTTACCTTCATAGGTATTATTACGTTGATTGGAATATATTAGAATAGGAGTCTTAACTTACCATAGCTGTCACTACCAATTATAAGTTTTATAGTAAGAATTATTCCCAGTTAACAGTATTTGCACATAATTATTTGTCAGACTAGTTGCAAACCTAATCAAAAGCCCAGTGCACCTGATTTGGATGTGAGGGGACTTTTACAGAGATGCATTGCTAAATTCATCATTTTTCTCATGTTAGTGTTTTGTCTCCAAAATCTAATTTAACTACTATCAAATGGATTTACAGAGAAAAAGGCAAAATACCACTGTAATTTCCAGTAGAAATAAGTGGCTTGTTGAAAATTATCTAAGGAAATAATTTTTGCAAAGAACTTCTGAAAGGAACCCAGGAATAACAGTGCACATAGACTCTTGACACTTTTCTCTGATCTGCATTGTTGGAAAATACATAAAGTTTGCCTCTCCTTTTATACTTTCTCACTTCTGCTCCTAATAACGTGTAGAAATCAGTTACTAAACAGGCACTCCTTCAGAAAACAGACCATAGTTCAAGTTCATCTTTTATATGGGACAGTATGTGAACATGTGGACTGTAGACTTGCTTTCCAAAAGCAATAAATAATTGTGAGTTCACATCTGAGTATCCACTGAGCAATTTTCTCAATAACTCTAATGCAAAGAAAAGAGTTGAGTTCACTGAATAGAGAACCTCCACTTGTGTTCCTAGGACAATGCAACTACTCTGTACTTGGCTCCAGAATTGCGTAATTAAGGCATAGCACCATCATTAGAGCAGGAAGGTGGAAAGCAAAAGTCAAACCATGAAAATACCTTATTTTTTAGTCAATTACATTTTGACATCATTACAATCAACTGAAAAACTTAGTTTATACAGTCAAAAAAAAATCAAAATATCAGATTTTAGAGACGAAGGGAATTGTTATAGGCTATAACACAGGCAGACTGATGCAACACATTATTTTTAAAATAATTTCACATAACTGCATCTCAAAGAATAATTTTGTCAAGGTAAAAATTTCTAAAAATTATTAACCAGAGAAAAATGTACTTTTTCCCTATCACTCCATTTTTTTCCATTCTAAGGTGTATCTTTTCACAGAGTCTGTGCTGTGTATTCTCTCCTTCTACATCTTGCTGAGACACTGACCATTATTCATACTAAGATACATTTTCATCAGAAATTGTTAATAATTTTAGTACAATGCAAGTACCCATAAAACTAAAAATGCCATTCAAGAATGTCCTCAACGTTACACACTGTATTACGCTGTCATGAACTACTGTATTAATGTGTTTTAACCTATGACAATATTAATCTAGAGAGAAATGTTAACATTTCAGATGAAGGGTGATACAGTGACTTTTAAAAATATGAGCTGTGATATCTGTCATCCATTCTGCTGTAAATTGGTTCAGTTACAGAACAACATCTCCCACATCTGTAAGACTTTTCAAAATGTTTTGTAGACATTCAATAGTGCTTTTATATTACAAAAACCTCCTTAAGAGAAATTTCCTTTCAAGAGCCATAACTTCTTCACAGTTCTCTGATTTCCTGTTCTGACTTCATATTAGTTAGCACTAGGGAAAGGTTTCAAATAATTTCAATTAAAAATACTCATAAAAGTTTTGAAAAATAGGAAAAGAGACTATTAAGTCATTTACAAGAAGCAGTCTGGAAAATAAGTAAAAAGAAGTGTGAGTGGAACATAGCACTGTAATAAAAAAATGTATCCCTCACCCTCTCATTTTTAAACATACAGAGACATATACATATGCACAAAAACATGATGTGCTGTAAAACATGAAAAAAATATTTGGAGTCTGTTAGTTTGCCATTTTTATGTTTGAAGTTCCCTTTGAAACCACCTGAAAACTCTTTTGGGATGATTAAAAATGTGTATATGTACTAAAATGTATTAAAACTGTACTCAATTCACAGTGTCCTGATTCTGAAATAAGAAAATCTTTTTTGTTTGAATAAGAAAACTTGAAAAAAGCCCTAATTTTTCATATCATAAGTGAACTATACCTGTCAGAAATGTACTATCCAGAGAGTTTCCTGATATATTTACACACAGTTGTCTCAAGGTAATTGGAACTAATTTTTTTGGCGTATTTAGAGTCCCTTTATTCTTCCCTTAAAACTGTGCATTCTAAATACTGATTGTAACAGGACATGACTAATGATATCAAGAAATACCAAAGAAAAGCTTATCTTTGTTTTCCTTATTTTTTCCAGCAAGACACAAAGCATTATATTAAAGTCCAGTTTATATCTTCCTAAAAAAAATAAATTCAGCACAATATCTGGTGACTAGAAACATCTTTCCCGCAACAGGTCAAATGTAATTCCATCTGAACATGTGAGATTTAAAATACAGATGCTCCAAAGAGATTGCATTGTAAAGACCTATAGAAATAATGGAGAAAAAATATTTTCTCATGTTAATTGTTGATTTTTTTTCCTACAGTGCTTGTCACTGTCCTGCTAAAGATTCCAATACTGATGTAATAAAAAGAATTCAAGTGAATTCCATAAAGTACAGGCTACACATATGTTACAAATTTTCAGAAAACACATATCTGTTTTAATGTAAAATTTCTCAGATACAAGAGAGCACTAAGTTTTCTATGTAAACCTAGTGAGCAAGTCTGTAGATGTTAGTAGAGATATTTTAACTACAGACTACTTGTCTGTTAGACTACAGAAGTCTAGCCATCCATTTCTACATCAGGTTCATTGACATGTATGCTACAATATTCTGATCTAATGCATTAATTTGTGTTTTAAAACTTCAGATGAAATAAAATTTGTTTTCAGCATGGATATTTATTTCAGATTAGTTAATCTGAGCTATTGTAAGCATTCATTCTTTGGTCCATGTATAAAAGCAGGGCAAGAACAATATCACCAACCTGATGAGGCCTTCAAATTATTTTCTCAGGAGCCAGCAGCCCAATACAGAGGAAAAATGGAGGCAGTGAGGACGTTGAGGAAGTGTCCATACTGAGAAAGATCTTGTACTTTTTTGTGAAAGTGGTATCACATTGTGATGAGGGGGGTCACCTCAAGTGCTTGTCCATAAGCTCACATAACATAGAAAACACACTGGAGGAATTAGTTTGCTGATGCATTCGCACAAGTACAGTCTCATCGGAATTGCAGGGATTCACCGGTATTGTCAATATGACTGAAGTTCTGCCAATGATGCACAAAGGCTTTTTAGAAGAGAAAGACCAGGAAAGAAACGAGAGACTTGAGTTCACAAAACTTTGTCTTGACAGGTGTGGCAAGCCAGTCAAGAGCTAATGGAAACAGGTCACAAGACAGTTATCTGTTAGATCAGTCCTGATCTAACAGATGAACTGAACAGATCAATTCATCCCAAAGGGAAAGAAATTAAGCATTCTCTAGTCAGCTGAAAGAATCCCCATAGTCTCATGTTCTCCCTGATAGTTAAGGGAATTTTGACCTCTTAAAATGACCTGAGAGGGCAGAGGAATAGCTGCAAGCAGTCCAGAAGTCTGAGGATGTGATGAAGAAAATTTCTTGAAATAAGTGATCAAAGAGCCAACTGGCTTGCTCCTTCACAGAAAAGGAAGAAGTGGTTGAGGATGTGAAAATGTAGGGTAGCCTTGGGAGTAGTGACTATGAGACAACACAGTGTAAGATCCCATAGGAAACGAACAAAGCAAATTGTAAAATCCCTGTTGAGAATCCCAGAACAGATTTCTTCTTCCTGAGCAAAGTAGTTTGCATTTTCTCATGGAAGATGGCCCTGGATGACAGAAAGGCACAAAGTAGCTGGTCATCTTTACAGAGAGGCTCCTCAAACCACAGGTATGCAAAGATAAGCATTCATGGCAAGTAACTGTCATAGATGAACTGTATTTCGAGAAGATTTACAAAGAGGTGCAAACAATGAGCTGACCCAGAGGAACACACATTATTTGTGTTTTCAAGGCTGGAATTAGGAAAGCCAAAGCACAGCTAGAGCTGAAACTAGTGAATGATGTGAAGGGCAAAGACAAGGACGTATATAAGTACAATAGCTGCAAAAGAAGGTCTGAAGTAAATGGAAAACACTGTTTAGTGGGACAGGAAACTGGAAAATTCTAAAATAACTTGTGGTTGTACTCCAGTTTCTTTTGTAGAAGACTGCCCTCAGGATGCTCAGGTCCCTGTAGCCTGTGGTAGTGTCGCAGAGGAGACTGAACACAGCCCAGCCTGTAGTGGATTTGGGACCATTTAAATCCAGCAAGAATCAAGCTTGCACCTCATCTGCCAGGTATCCACTTGCCCTCTGTCTCCAGCAGCCTTACTTAGCTGCACTGTTGCCTTTTGAGCCCTAAAATCAAGACTCAAACAAGGCTGACGTGCATGCTGAAAACGAGCCAAAGATGCACATGTGACATAGGGCACATTTAGTTTTATAATTTTAACAAATTAGCATAAATGACAAGAATACCTAATTAGAAACACAGGTAATGAAGTAATTCCCCCTCTTGGTTCAAGCCCTTCTGAAGCCCCCCTCCTTGCTAGCTCTTTATGTCTTATGGGAAAGTGTCTTCGGAAGGTGTCTTGTCCTTGATTCCCATAAGAAGCAAGATTAGAACAGGTCTTCAGGAATTTTGCTTGTGTAACAGGAAAAGCCATTGTGGCAGGATGTTCCCCTCTGCCACAGAGGAGCTTATCTGTCCTATCAGCTGGTGTGATAACTCAGGGCATCTCCCACCTCATACGAATCTGCTAATTGGTGAGATAACTCAAGCTGGACCTCTGTCTGGTGGTGTGTTATCTCTGGTACTGTGGACGTGGCATTCCCAGCTAAAAATAAACATTTTGCCTTGAGAAAAAATTGAAGATAACCCTCGAATTTCTGGCAGAAAGATGCTTCACTTTACAGACTATAAAACCTGCACAAAACTTTCACAAGAAGTTTTCTGCGCGTTCCCTGGAAACACGTAGAGCTTTTCCCTGAAGTCAGGACTCCCACTTCGTGGTTAGTCTTCTAGAGTTTGAGTGAAAGGACTCTGTGTAACCCATCATCAATTTGGTGGTAAGTTACATTGACTCCTAATCTATACTATTTCTTCGCTAGCTATAGTATAGGCACCTTTATATTGTACACTGCTTTATGCAAACCTACTAGTAGTTCTTTGTTTTAACCTGTGTAGTAAGCAACTCATTTTAAGACCTTTTGTCTGTTAATCGTCTGTCTATTCAATAAGTAACTCATTTTATAATAGGCAAGATTTGCCATTTTTAAGAACTTGTGAGCCAGACTGGTTTATGTGCAGGTCACATGAATTTTAGCTGCTGTCAAAAATCTGAACCTAAGGCAGGGGTTGTCTAATGCTTGCTAGATCCATAACAGGACTGGAGTTACGAAACTGTATAACTATACAACACTAGTCTACAGAGCTGCAAATATATATGCAGAATGTATAAAAAAAAAAAAAATAATTTTTGTATCAAGACCCTTAGTGCCCATCCCCTCAGAGAAACCACTGCTGGCACAAGGAGGTTTGGCAGAAAGGTGTGGGGCTTGTACTGCACAGCTGCCCACAGGCATCAATTCAAGTGTAACTGTTCACTGTCCCTGGACATCCCTGGAGCTTTTCCTCATGCAGCTCTCTCTTTTCTGGGATCAATACCACTGCCAACATCTTTTCTCCAGAGAGGGTGTTTACCTACCTTTGTCTGAAACTCCCTCTTTCCAAGATCACTTTCTCTTTCCAGGCTTTATTATTTTCCTGGGAATTCTTATTGCAGGCCCTGGTTTTCTCAATCTAAACACTCATTTTGCTGAAGTACTGCTCATGATCAGTTTCCTAACTACAAAGCTGTCTCATGTCTCTTAATTTTGATGTACCACTTTTGTTTAGTCCAGTAGATGCCAAAATTTACCAGTGCTTTATACCAGTTGTAGCTAGCAAGGCTTCTGCTTGGAGAGTTCAAAATCTACATTTCAGATATTCATTGCCTATCATTCTACTCAGCCTTGACTATCTGCCACCTGTCAAAGTCCACTGTTTCAGACTATATTACAACTTTGACAGCTAGGAAAGCATTATCCAGGTTGCAGAAAGCTTGACATAGTTCATGCCATAATTAAATTGGACATGCACAAGCAATGAGGCTGAAAAAGTGCCAAAGGAAACGACTGATAACATTGCAAGGCCAAAGTATCTTTTTTTTTTTTTTAATAGAATGCAACTGGAAGATGATCCAAATGACCAGAAAACAGCAAATATAACATTCATCCTCAAGAAGGCATAACTGGGGAACTACTGGCCAGTCAACTTTGTCTTAGCACCTTGGTTGACCACTGAGGAAATTCTCCTGGAATCCACATCTAGGCTTTTTAAGGTCTAGGCAGTGTTACAGAACAGCCACTATGAATTTATAAAGAGAAAATTGTACCTGAGGAAGCTGATATAATTTCAAGATGAGATCTCTCGCTCAGTGGATGTGGGGAAAGAAGTGGATTTTGCTTCCCTTGACTTTAAGACATACGGGATGGTATCTATAGCACTCCAATAGCCTGGGGGACAGGTGTCGAGGCAAGAGTATAGGGACACTGCCCAATTGGGTAGGGATGTGATCTGGCTGGAGAGGAACTTGGCAAGCGACACAGTAAGAAGGGATTCTTTAGATATATCAGCCAGAATGTGGTCAAAGAAATCATAATCCCTCCCTGATTAATTGGACTGGCAAACAGGTAACAACAAATGAGGAAAAGGCTGAGGTACTCAACAATGTTTTTTTCTGAGACTGTCAATCTCTTTTTCTTTTCCCACCCCTCTTGAGTGGATGGACTGGAGGAGCAAAGTCCCTTCCACTGCAGAAGATCAGGATTGAGAACACCTGAGGGACTTGAATTTACACAAGTCTATGGGACCCAATGACATGCATCCCAGAGTCTGGAGGGTTTGGTCGATGTAGTTGCCAAGCCACTCTCCCTGAGATTTGATCAGATCAAGTCCCAGATGACTGGAAAAAGGGAAAAATCATCTCCATTTATGAAAAGGGTAGAAAGGAGGACCCTGGGAACTACCTACCTATCAATCTTGCCTCTGTGTCTGGGAAGACCATTGAAGAGAATCTAGAAGCTCTGTTTAGGAATGTGGTGGAAAGGGAGGTAATTTGAGCCAGCAAGCAGAGCTTCACCCAGGCCATGTCCTGCCTAACCAACCTACTGGCCTTCTGTAAAGGGATGGCTCCATCAGTGGACCAGGGAAGGAATGTCATCTATCTCAACATCTGTAAGATGGCCTTTGACACGATCCCCCACAAAATCCTTCTCTCTAAATTGGAGAGAGACGGATCTGGTGGATGGAATATTTGACGGATGTGGAATTGTTGGGATGGTCCCATCCGGACAGCATTGACCAAGTGGTTTAATGTGTGGATGGAGTTCAGTGATGGGTGGTGTCCCTCAGGGGTCTGTATTGAGACCAGTACTGTTTAAAGTCGCCATCACTAATACAGACAGTCGGGTTTGGTATGGTAATGAAGACGCCTCTATTGGCTTATTTCATCAATGTAGAAAACATAATCCACGTCCAAACTGAGCATAAACCATAATAAGAACCAAAAATAACTGCTTGATTTCACAATCTGTTTGCAGATTTATTTATTTATTTATTTATTTATTTATTTATTTATTTTAAATAGCCTCATATTCTTATCCCAAACACAATTATTTTCTTTATGGCTAGTAGGAAAAATATAAAATGAAATTTCAACAACAGAAGATATTTCTATTGCAGGAAAAAAAAATTCTCCTTTTATACTTACCAAATTTACAGCAGATCGCAATCTGAGTTCAGCTGCAACTTCCACACAAAAAAAAGAGGTAAAATATGAAAGTCCTCTCCCTGCCACTTATTTTCACTTCTCTATCCAATCACTGGTGAAGTATGTCTAAAACTGGATCACACAAATTGTGAAGGGACTTGGAACAGGTTGTTGTAAAGGAGAGCATTATTTTGTCTCTTAAGGAAATAGTGGCAACAGCAGAAGAATTGTGGCAAGTTTTAGGCAGACTGTTTTATCCTCACATGTAACCACAACCTTCAACTACTCTTTAGATTTTCAGTCTGTACGATGTCCCCCAAAGGGCCACACATACTTATTCCATGTCACACTGGGGATTCTCATTTCCATCACACAGCTTTATTTCATGCACATAGGTTAGGATGCTTGTCATTCAGAATGGCTAGAATATACCCTTTTCCTGCTGAAAAATGGCTATGAATCCAAACTGCACACAGTCAATAGCACTCTAAACATCTATAAAAATATACTGTATTTCTGTGAAACCAAACATAGTCTGTGCTCTCTTAAATGCTCCCAAAGTAAAAGTAAGTCAGAGGAAAGCTTCCACTGATGAAATTGAGAGAAAATAAATAATTCATAGTTCTCTTTTCTTTTATAAAAACATAAAAATAACAGTACAATTTCATGCTATTTAATTTGGCAATATCTATTTTTCTTCCAAATAAAAAAGATACATAGCTCTAAAATAACTCATGTTTAAGCAATGTGGTTCTTGCTCTACAGTGAATAAGTTAGATATAGATTTAAATCTTGCTTAGTACTTTAGTTCTTGCATCATCCAGGTAAGCCACTGGAAAGGTACTTGCACTTTTACAACTGAGATCCCAAATTACCATGGTTTGGTTTTTTTTGCATCCACCCAAAATATTTTTGTCAATTATTGTGTTATCACCTGACCTCCTTAAGTAAGCTCAGTTCTTAACCAATTTTCAGTATTTCCTTCAGATTCCCTACGTGTATTTAGCATCCTTCTTAAATTGCAAAACCTAAAACTTCACACAGTACTCCAGCCTGCACCACATCAAAGTAAAAGGTGAAAAAATAGCTTGCCCTGTTTTAGAGACACTATGCATGAATTTCTAACACCGGCCAGGTACTCTGCAACAGTGTATCAACTCTGGTTTATGTTGGTGTTGTGTTTTGTTTAAATCCCTTGGGTATCCTCTGTAAAATGGCTATTACAGACTTGTTCCCCCTCCCACATCCATGTTCCCGTAAGTAAGCAACACTTTGTAATTGGTTATGGAGCCTGAAACTTTGCCTGGGCTGGTAATCTTCCACAGTGTAACTTGATCTGTGAATGTAATGAACAGCCTCTTTTTTATCTTTCAGAGTACTAATGAAAAATATTGAATATCAGTACTCACTACACACTTCTGTTTTGATTATGAACCACTGATAATTAGTCTCTGCAAACAGGTTCTGGCCAGTGTAATCCATAATGTATTTTGCACTGTGTTCCCCAAGGTCATCTGTCAAAATGTAAAATGCGAAACTGGTAAAACTCTGACATAAGTCAAGATATCACATCTCCTGCTTCACCCCTATACACAAAATATGTTATTCTGTCACAGAAAAAAAAATCAGACTCATCTTCTGCAATATGTTCTTTGCAACACCGTGTTACTTGTCGCTTGTCGCTTTCTCATATTTTTAGATGCAGCATTGTTGTGGTGATTGAACCAACCACAGTAATGCCCAAGGGGCCACATAGCTCAGATAAAGAGGTTTGGTGGGCCCACTCAAGGTTAAATGCCCCCCTGTGAGAATGGTTTATCACATTGAATTCCCATGACCTGATATAGGTTTGGTCTGTCTGATTAACAGTGGACAGATGCCCCTTGTATCGCCTAAGCAAAGGTAACCAGACCTGTCCCGCCCTTCCCAGACCAAGGTAAAGAAGACAGAAAGAGACATAGACCTGCTTGGAGACCTTTTTGGACAATGGGGACTTGGGGGATGGGTGAAATCCTTAATCAAAGCTGGACTGTGGATTGTCCTAATAATTTTTATAGTGTTAAGTTTACTTGGTTGTTTTAAAAGGTACCTATTGAAGTCAATCGGAGAAGCCTTTCCTGTAAACAAAAAAGGGGGAGATGTTGTGGTGACTGAACCAACCACAGGAATGCCCAGGGGACTACATGGCCCAGATAAAGAGGTTTGGTGGGCTAGCTCCAAAGGTTAAATGCCCCTCTGTGAGAATGGTTTCTCCTATTGAATTCCTGTGACCAGGTGTAGGTTTGGTCTGTCTGATTGACAGTGGACAGACACCCCTTGTATCTCCAAAGAAGAGGTAACCAGATCTGTCCCACCCTTCCCTTCTTCCTATAGGTCGTTGCCATGTCATCCCCATCTCCTTTTCTGTACTCCTTTTAAGCGTACCCCAGATGGAAGTTCTCTCTCTTTGTGTTCAGTCCCCTTCGAGGGAGTTTCTACAATAAACCCTTGGAATATTGGCTGAGGAGCTGCTTTGCTCTTTTATCTCTGGTTACGCTTGGGCTATCCATAAGCCCCGGGCGCGCGTGGCTATGTGCCTTCCACCGCACGGGCGAAGGACCTAGCTAGCGAGGCACAAAAGTGCCACAAAGTGTCCTCTCTCATGTTGAGCACTTCTGGACAAGCAGCAGTGCTCCTGGCCCAGCCAGCGCACCGGCATATTAATATACAGCATGTTTTTATTTGTTGATATTGGCAAATAAATTCCAACATGATTCTGGGAACTGATGAGGAGCACAGGTCTGGTTTCCCATTTGCTCATTTGCAGACATACATTTATTATTCACTTTTGTTGATGTGTGCTCCTCTAAACATGATTCAACAGTGATCACCAAAAATTTGAATCTTAAGTTTAGCTGGCTATGTGGAGTTATGAAATCAAAATATAAATTTTTCTGTGATAAAGGAAAAGATAGAAATTTTTGCAGCTCTATAACGCTCTCTTCCTCTCACCAAATTCAGCATTGCAGATGATCTGCCTTCCTTCCAATCTTTAGGAAAAAACCCAAAACTGTTTTGCACATTTTCGCTACAAACCCAGCGAGAAGTTCTATAACAATATTTTCTGAAAATATTGCTCTGAATGGTAAAGGAAAAAATTTATTGATGAAATTGTTGAAAGTGTCAACCAAAAAAAAACCAGTGAAACAATAAGTAAAATTAATGGTATCTTAACTTTCTCTTCCTTATTCTTACAGTGACCTGAAAAAGGCAGAAGTCCAATGATTTTCCAAATGTTTCTTCACATCATCAACAGACATTACAAATTCATTCTGTCTCTTAGAGAAATAAATATGATTTTAAATCGCGGAAAATGGGAGTTAAAAACTAAATGTCTTGAGCAGCTCCAGTGATTTATCTCTGAGTAGCAAGAACTCAATTCATTTTCTCGTCCCACTGTTCCTGAGTAGTTAGCAAAAAAAAAAAACCCATCTTGATAGGAAATTATACTTAAAGAAAAACTCTAAGAACTCTTTTTCAATAAAGAATACTTACAGAAAACATTTTTCATGATTCATATTTAATATCCAGCCTAGTTTCAGAAGATACTGCAATTAAAAGTGCATTAATGGCAATGATTTCTAATTCATAGTGTGAGCTTAAGAGAGCATAGCAACTGTTAGAATTGATCAATGATTTTTAACTCTCAAAAGATAACTTTGTCTTCAGTTAGATAAGATTTCCAATATTGAACTAAAGCTAGACAAATGTAAAATAGCTTATAAATACTACTGAAACAACTAAACTTTTATGACATTAATTCTGAGGCATATGATTGCAAAATTACATAGGGACAAATCCAGGAGATAGACATGACATACAAAATTTTTCCCTTTATGGATAACTCATTTTGATGGCAATTTTATAAATGAAATATAGAAATATTTTAAATAATGTGTATAGATGTCCCTTATTCAAATAATCAGCCATTGTGGATTAAAAAGATTACAAAAAATGACCTATCTAAATAGTTGGAAGTTGAAATGAGTAAAACAGGTAAAGCTGAACTCTGGGAACACACATATGAAGGGTCCTACAGAAGGAGATATTCAGATGACACAATGGACTTTTATAGGAGTATAATGAAAAAGTGAGTAGGAGTAGCAAAGATATTTAGGCTGAAAGACTATGGTACCATAAAAAATGGTATCTATGGTTTGTTTGGAGTTTTTTGTACTATGCTAAAGCTCTTGTAGAGAAACATTGGAAAAAGACCATGCCCAACCTACAGTCTCAGACAAAGATATTCAGCTCTTCAAAATATCTGTAAATGTTGTTATTGTTATTATTATTATTATTGTTATTATTATTATTACTTCATGTTAACGAAGAGCACCTGGTCTTGAGGTTCATGAGAGAAAGTGAATAGAGAAAGCAAAAGTGGTGATGTTGACTTGAAGTACATATGTGTGGTCTTTGAGAGTGATAGATGGTAATAAGAAAGAAAACATTTCATACTCTCAAGAACAGCAGGATAATTCAACAGAGAATTTAAAAGAAATATATAAAGTAAGCATTCTACTATAAGCCTCAGAAGTAAAGTCCCTAATTACCCTTAAATATATTTGAAGGAAAAGGGTTCCCAAGATAATACAGGTGTTGCTATGCTTTATAGATTTCAACCACAAGACCTGGTACAAAGCATGGTCCTCAAAGGAAGCTGTTAAGAAAAGTTCTGTTTGACCACTCACAGGACTTCCTAGGAGCCATACTCCCACCACCAGAGACTGTCACTGCTGGGACAGAAGCCCCTTCACAGTGGACAACTCCAATGAGCCAAAGGGTATCTCGCTCGACTCCTCACACACCCCACTCTCACATGGTCAGACAAGGCTTCCTTACCAGCTCGACACCAGGTTTCCCTTAGGAGAGCCTCAGATCTCTTATTCCATACAGCAATTTGTGCATGGTGCAGTAACACAGAAACAGCTTGAGCTGGTTCCTCTGAGGAGAGGCTCCCAACAGAGGAACCCATGGGCTTTTATACCCTCACAGTCCAAGGGCTAAACTATCGCGGTTCCTCCTGAGCCATCAGCTCGTGCTGTGTCTCAGTGTCCCTCACCTGGCTGTGTCACAGGTCCCTGTGCCCTTTGCTGCGCCAGGGGTCGGCAGCTCCTGGCCTCTTGCCTTGGCTCCCACCCAGAACCGAACCTGCAGCTCCCAGGGCAGCTGCAACCTGAGCTGCCTGCACTGAATGTGTTCTTCAACAAGACATCCTAGGGTAAGTGTTCCCCTCCACTAGCCCTGCATAGTAGATATAAATCTTATTAATTTTTAAGAGCAGTGGTATTGATGGTTAAGCACCCTCTGTCTTCAAGGTACTCTCCAATACTTCCCTATCTGCACTGGAGAGGAATTGACAGTCATAAAATGACAATCAGTTCTACATTCAAAGCCACTTCAGGTATTTGATGGTGGAAGAGTTTTTGGACTAAACAACAGTTTGACTAGTAGGTCTGAACTTACAGTTGAGTTGCACTGCTGGCTTCATTGACTTTATAATCAATTACAAATGTTAATTACATAAGAATGCAAAAATAGGTATATTATAATATTTAATTAATTTTTATGTGGCCATTTACAAAAAAATTAAGAAGCTTTTGCATTAGCTAACAACTAAAAAAAGTTGTTTCTGCACCTCTGGGTCTTAAAGATATCCGTTTAAAGTTTAAACGTCTTAAAGTCCGTTTAAATAGTTGCAGAGGAAAAGTCATTAGGAAATCTATGAGAATTTTCACTGTAAGGGACATTTTGCGATTAAATTTCTTCCTCATTTTTATAGCTTTGTTTTTAGCTTTTCTCTTTTCCCTCCATTTGCAAATACATATATTTCCTTCCCCTGCTTAATTAAGCAAGGCAGAAAGAACAGCTGATGCTGCATCTAATAATTAGTAAAGAAAGCAATAATTGGCAGGGTTTTAGGGTGCAACAAGAAAGAATCTTAAAAGAACGTAGAGTAGCTTTATTACTGTTTGCAAAAAGGACTAGTCAGAAGGAAAAGTTAAACTAAACAAACCAGCCTGCAAAAAGAAGCCATAAATGCCCTTATTTACAGCTCTTTCAGCCAAGCTGCTGGCTACCAATGCTCTAAGTGAAACTAGAATGAGATCCTGACTGCTGTGAGAAAGGCAGCTTCAGCAAAGGACCATGCAGCAACTTTTTTTTTCCCAGCCAGCCCTTCTAGGCAAAAGAGAATAATGGTTGTGAATGGATTAAAAGTTCACAAAAGTGTATCATTTACACTCAGGAATGTTTCTGATCTCACTCCTTGTCTGCCAGTTTCCCTCTAGGGCCTTGGTTCAAGAGGAGGATCCATAGTGAGAATAAAACATATTGTCCCACAGGGGGCAAATTGCTACAGAAGTACAACAGAAATCCCCTCGTAGTTGAAAAAACCATTCCTGCCTGCTTCTCATAGACAAATGAAATACAAACAAAGAAAAGCATAAAAGAAAGTGTATTTTAGATCCCAGTATGATAATTTAAGAAGCCATACTTATGCTATCTCCATAAAATGGCAGGATTTATACAAGCTTTAACTTCTACACAGTAGTCTTATTAAATGTACTGTCTACTTAAAGCTGCTGTGCCAGTAAGAGTGAATATTATATTTTCCTGCTGTGTTGATATACAGATTAAAATTCGGCATTATTTCAATTGCAGGTTAGTAGGGAGTTATCTTGCTAAGGATATTCTTATTTTAGATAATTATCAAAATACCACAAAAAGCACATCTTTCTGTCTAAATGAAGAAGATGATTCTGAAAAGTAGCTCATACAAATAAGAAAGACTCCTGTGGTCAGAAGCTTGGATTTTGTGATTTAAAAGTCAGATAGAGTGATGATATTAAAAAATAATCACATTACCAACATTTCATAATCAGCCCTGTGTTGCTACTACGGACTTGGTGTACTGGCAACTAAGCATATTCTATAGTAACAATATTAGCAATGGAGAGCTTTAACAGGTACTGGCTTTTAGATATAGCCTGAAATCAGTAAATAATAAGCGGCTGCCAGTAAGCGAGAAATGTAATTTTTAAATTACTGTAGCACTAACCCCTGAAAAACCCCAAACTTAATACACCACTATTAAATAAAGACAAAAAGTTTATTCTCATCCTGTGGGCAGTAGATGCATACATCCTTTTGTTGGAGTATGTTTGGGATGCAAAATATTCGTCTATTTAACAGGAAATAGAACAAAAGTTACTTAGAAGTTACTAACATATTAAGTTACTAAACTGAGCTAGGAATAGTAGAAATTGGAGGAATATGCTTTTAATGTTTTTACACATCTGATCATGTGTCCCATTTTACATTTTCCATCAACAATTCCCAGAAATTCAAATATTTCCTCCTTCCATAAATCCTGCAGTTGAGATTGAACCTGGTAAAACTGTCTTCATGGATGTGAAGTAAAGTCTCTCCCTCACCAGGTACAAAATTTCCTTGTGAAATAGGTCTGTAAATTTAAAGTAGGATTTGGACACAAGTTGGAAGAATAAGGACAGCCTCTTATTTTTGAGACTGGACTTCTGACAACCACACCAAAGAAGTCCTGTGCAAGTGATCCAACAAAGATTTCCGAATTTAAAGAAATTTCAGAGGCCAGCATATTTAAAAGTGAGGATTGAACTTTACCAGGGAAAATTGCAATCCTGGAGTACCCCTTCAGAGCAGGACACAGGACAAGAGCGATGCTTGGTCTGAATTCTCTCAGAGGTCCTATTCTGCAGCGGCACAATATTACTCCAAGCACAGGACTGTAAAAATGCAAGATTGTAGGTAGGTATACAGGTATATAAGAAAGGACATTAGACAAAACAATGAACTTGGACTTTCTGAACATAAGGACTTTGTTTCAAAACAATAAAACATCTTAAATGGGGTCAGGAATAGCTTCTTCCACTAATCTCTGTTCTCTGTAACTATTACAGCTATTAACTGTTAGCTATTTGCAACTTTGTCTCTTATTTTTATATTCTTTTATAAGCACCACCAATTGCTATTCTTTCTTCTGCAGGAAAGAGATAGAAAATAGTATTCCTTTTTTTCTCAGATACTTTGGTACTTACTTTTGAAAATATAGTCTCTTCTATATGAAGAGCTTCAGGTGTTCCTTTAAAGAAAAGGAATTAACACTAGAAAGCCATTTAACAGCAGCAGTGGTCCCTGGACTGCAGTATAAGAAACTTATCTTTTATGGGGAACCTTGCTTCAAGCCTTACTGCAAGCCTGCAGGAGGCTCTGAAGCAGTACTGAGGTCTTCCAGCTTTAGATACACATCGGGAAAAAAGGCAGAATCCTCTCTATACATGCACATGCAAAATATAAAAAAACCCTATTATTGTGAAATAGAAATGGAAGAAATATGATTTGCCTACTTTCCCATCCTGTGCAATCGATACAGTAGTGCATTAGAAGAGTATGGCTTAGCAACTAATGTTTTTAGAACAAAGCCAGTCTACTTCAGGGGAACTCTACTTATAAGACAACACAGAATAACTGCTCTTAATTCTACTTAAATTTATACTACAACTCACAATACAATCTCTAATTGTAATGTATTATCCCAAATCAAAGTACAAGAGTGTGCAAAAGAGCCCACATCAGATGTGAAGCTATCTGCCAGGAAGCTTTTTCTATTAGAAAAAAATCTTTATGAAATTTGCTTTGGCTTTAAATATCATCTTCTTCTATGTTTGTCTCCCTGTAAATGTTAAGTTTTATGATAGTATTTCTCTCATCTTGTTGAAAAAGACTGCTGAAAAGCAGGATGAGTTCAGATCTTACAAAAAATTCCATAGAAATAAACTTTTGTCAAAAAAAAAAAGCAATAGAATATCATCAAAAGGAAGTTATGGATCCTCTGAGCTGGACATAGACTAGTTTTAAGAAGGTAAACAAATCCTCATATTTTGACAGAAAAAATAAGGCAACTGGTATTGAAAAAAATATAAAGTATCCATTGGTGTTTTTTTCATATGAACAAGGACTTTTACTTTCACTTTGGAAAGCTTGGGCTAGACCTGTATTGCACAAAGAGCAGCATATGTTGCTACAAAGGGGTAAGCAGACAGTTACACTAAAAATACTACACCAACAATAGCTCTGGTGGAAGAAAAAAAACCATCAATACATTTACAGATAATTATTCTTTAAAAAATATATATGTCTACATCAAAGAGAGCAACAGCAATTTGTTTACAAAAACAAGCTACTGAAGAATAAAGAAATCTTTGTAGAATTGGCATTAGTAGATATTTTTACAGACTTCCAGAAAAGTGTAAAAGGTACAGGACAGGGACATCATTCCAGACCCATTTTCCTTTAGTTAATGTTGACAATTAACCAAAAAATTACCAAAGTATCAGGATTGGTTCATTCAAAAAGCGACAACTGAGAAGGGACCTCATCAATGTCTACAGATATCTGAAGAAGAAGTGCCAAGAGGGTGAAGCCAGGCTCTGAGTGCTAAGCAGTAGAACAAGAGGCAATGGTCAGATACGTGCACAGGAAGCTCCACCTGAACATGAGAAAGAAATTTTTGACGCACAGGTGACCACATGCTGGAACAGTTTGCCCAGACACGTTGTCACATCTCTCTCACTGGAGGTGTTCAAGAGCTCTCTGGATGAAATCCTGTGCCAGGTGCTCTGGGATGGCCCTGCTTTGAGCAGGGAGGTTGGACCGGAAAACGCACTATGATCTCTTTCACCATGATCCATTCTGTGCTTCTGTAAAAGCCTCTGGTACTCTTCCTTCACTCTTTCTGATGTAGAAGTTTTCTTTCATGATGAGATAATTAATTGGGTCTCTAACAACAAACATACTTTTAAAGTTCTTGTATAATCCTAAGCTATGCATCCATCCACTGAATCCTAAACCTCTTAATCCTCTTACTCATCAGTTTCTTGCTGATACAAATTAAAATGTAATAAAAACAATCTCCTTTTAAGTTCCCTGCTATGAGTATCTCTAGCAAAACATTGATATTTGGGGGGATCAGCAAAGAATTCCCTGAGCATGGAAAGTTCTCACTCCTGTCTCTGTTCCAGTAGGCAGAGGCAAGAAGGAATGAGCCCATGCCACCATTTCATCGTAGGTAGTACATGTACTTTGGTGGAAAACTCCAATTAGCAGAGAACCCCAGTGACATCAGCCTGTGCCAGAGCATGGTGGAGGCTTGAAGATATCCCTCATGCATAGCTTTTCTCCATTTTTCCTGCCCACTGACAGAGCCTTGGAAAAACCTAGTTTGGTCAATGAAGCTTCACAAAGACCTATGTACTTCCAGATGTTCCTCAGTTTTAGCAATCAGTGCCAGGAAGCGAAAAAAGTTAGTAAATTAGGACACAATTAGCTCCTGATAATAGATTGAACACAAAATAGCTCAGTTTGCTTCTGACCTAAAGCACTCCTCATTTTCAACCCTTTCATATACCTCGTACATGCAAACTTAGGGTGGTGGCTGGTGGCTTTCTATACTAAAGAGAGTAGATAACTAGATTTGCTCATGGAAGTATTTATTATCAGATTTGCTGCTGTTACAGGGGCCAGGCAGTAGAGTAAGAAGCTTAAAATGAAATTAAAAGTAGACTAGAATTTCACAAGTAACAGAATCTTTGCAGTGAAATACTGCTAAACTAAGTAAACACTGGCATAAGCACAATAAAAAGACGTGTTTCACTAAACTCGATCAGGTTGTAATTGTTTAGTACACCATTAAATATTAAGTTTTTGTATTTAACTAGGAGTATCTTTGCCAGCTTTAGGTTAAATTACTTGAATTTTCATAAACCTGTCTGTAGCACAGAAGATATTTTGTACTTTTAATACATTACTTGACTTGGTTACAATAACCCTCTTAGTGTAACAAACCATTGACATTTTCTAGTTTACTTATCACTGTACTCTCTGTCTCTAGAGCAGGAAAAGAGATGCATATTATGGAAGAAATAAGAGACGAATGAAATAGTATTAAAAATAAGGTGGCGGTATACTTCATGCAAGAAAAATATGATTTAACAGAATTTTTTAGTTTTGTTTATATACGATATTGGAATTAGCTGTCTTTTTGGCAATAATAAATGTAGGACATGGTTAATAACATGTCCACCAGAAAAGCAGGAAAAACTTGGCAAATTGTGCTGCTGGAAAAATGTTTATACTAGTGGAACATTGCGGTGGCTTTTTGAATCTTGGTGAGCTGGTTCCCTAAAATACACTAAATTAAATATACCTGTCCTCATCAAATGTGTGAGGACTACTTACTAACTCTTCGGCAAACACAACTGCTTCTCAGGCAAATGCTGTTATTAGAGTTGTGAATAATACAGTCATTAATAGAGATAATTAAAGAAAAATTCTACTTTCCTTGCAGTCTGCTAGATGTTTTGATGTTTTGTGAAAATGGGGTAATAAGACATCTGAAAAATAAAATTACTCATTATTTACTTGCATAATTATATCCTTTTATAGATGTTGGAGTTCTAAAGCAATTTCTTTAGTAAATATCTTTCCTAAATCAGGATTTACTTCCAGACTTTCCTTCTCAAAACATCTGCACAAAGATAGTGATGTCATTAGAACACTCTCTTAGATATTCAACCTCAGGCTGTTTTCTCTGAAGGTTTCAGACTGCATGTTTCAAATTTCACTTCTGTTTATGCTTAGCAAAGCTCACTGGAGTTTTTTAGGTTTCAAATAGCAGAAGACATGCCAACATAATTGACAACATCATCATCATCATCCTCATCATCACCAAATAATAACAATAACAACAATAACAATAATAGCAATAATAATAATAACAAAAATAGCAATTTGTGTCTTTGCCTTCTGTACTGACTCCCTTTTTCATCTGTTGTGCATTTGGCAGGTGTCAGAAAACACCCACCCATACTGTTCATGACACCTGTTATCTTTCAGTCCAATACTCATAAAATAATGCCATGCCAAACTTCAACCTAATAGGCTCTTTTTAGCAAAATTCAAGTTCTAGGTATCTGAATGACCTCTCTTTTTTTAAGGAATTATTGCAGATATGTTTCATTTTACTACAAAATTTATATCAGAAAAAGTTACCAATTTATTGTCAATATATCCAATCCCATGTTGTTGGTTTCTGTAAGCACTTTCTTCCCTTTCTGACTTGCCCAACACAGAAACAGTGAGCTGTCCACACCACCCTCAAGTCAATTTTGACCTGGAGTACAGTACAATAATATCTGTGTGGACAACTTGCAATATTGAGCTGGTTTTTTTGCTAGAGTCTTATTTTATAATGATTATCCCCTATGGCCTGTTCCTGAAGTGAACAACCAGCCATTTAATTACTCACAGACAAGAGGACAGCTCTGAGTCCACTTCTCAAGTGCTTCAATAAATAAAATATTCTAAATTTAAAAAAAAAAACAAAAAAAAAACAAAAAAAAAACCCCAAACCAACCAAACAAAAAGCCACAAACAAACAAACAAACAAACAAAAGAACAAACCAACATGGAATTTAGGCTGGAACTTCCAGAAGTTCTCAAGTAATTCTAAAGGCAAAAAAATCACCAAATTCAATTGAGACCAACACACAAACCTTTTTAGGAAGAATTCATTTTAATGGTTAAATGACTGGAATGTGAAATTATAGCTGAAAACTTGTGGAAGCAGTTAGCCTAAATGGTTAATGTTACTTAAGAATTCCAATGCCACATTTACTCAGTCTTTCACAGCACTCCACTGACATTTAAAAGGAAAAAGAATCTCCTTTCACTTCCTCTTCCTTTATCCTCCACTCTTATCATTCCTTCCTGACCCACCTATGCCAGAGTTATTTGCAAAAGATGAAAAAAGAATACGTCTCTTTAGATTCCTTTAAGCTTTGGCACCTTTCTTAGTTATTGTAGAAACATAGGAATGTTAAGCACAAATATACCTAAGGTAAAAAGTATGATGCTCTACACGTGATTTCATCAGCTGACATTAAGCTACCCTGCAAAAGACATGTTGAAAAATAGTAATTCTTAAAAAAAGTTGTGCTTCATGTATTACTATCCCCTTCTCTCCCCTCTCTGCTGCCCATTCCCTTCCTCTCCCCTTCCCCTTCAAGATTTTTCCTGTTCATTTCCCATCTCAATTCTGTTGTGGTCAGAACTGCAAAATCTTGAATAGTTAGAGATTTGGGGGTTTTTACCTAGTTTGTGTATCTACAAAAATGCTTGACCCACTTTGAGTCATGTATCTATATTAACCAACATTTCAATATACTTAGAATACACAAAAGACCAGAAAAACCTGTCTTAATTGTTTTTTTCTTTAAATAATTCTAAAGGAGAATGAAAAGTAGAAAAAACTATACTATATTTCTGAAATATATCTTTTTTCATTTTAATTTTTGTAGTGTTGCATAATATTAAATCATAGATGGTTAGGAGATACATGAATTTTCAGTGAACCAGATGGAAATGTCGGAGTATTTTAGAATTCAAGAAATGTTCTGGAGTTGAGAATGTTTGGAAAAAGAAATATATTTGCTAAACAGGAAAAGGTAGGTGATGGCATATGTTTGATGCTTGCATAGAACTCTCAAGAGAGTTTGCAGCTCTGGTCATTTATGTTGTCTCAGAGATGCTGTCTCAAAATGAGAAGAAACATAGAAGAAACACCAATGACCTCTAACTTCTCTATCCCATAGCAACATATTTTAAACATTTAACCTTCCTGGTTAATTCCAACGGTTTTGACAGCTGAGAATTCCAGACAAGACTGTATCAGAGGCAACATAAAAAAGCAGCAGTTACAGTCTACAATAGTTATCTCATTGTCATGCAGAGCCTAATTAGAAGATTAGATTTAGCAAAAGGCATACAAAGTACAAGCAGGAAAAGGACAGCTCCGTGTGAAATTGCTTTTCTTGGCATAGAAAATTCTCTGAACATGGATGGAGATGGTGTCACTCTGAAAACCAGCAGTAGCTTTATAGGGACTTTTCTCAGTGGCAGAACAAAAGACATGTTCCTTCCTTGCGGTGCCTTTGCTTGGTGATATTATAATTGAATTTTCTTCATAGAGTGATGACTAGATTTAAACTCTGGAACTATAATTAAGGAAAATTCAAACAATGAAAAAGTTAGACCGTGTAAGTTTTCCAGCGTGAGACTGTCGTCCTGAAAGATGGTACAAAGGAAAAAAGTCCCATAACAGAGTGGCAATTTACAGATGTAGTTTACTTTTAAATAGCCAGGACAAAGGTATATTAGACTCATCTATTAGTTTTTCAGAAGCTGTAAATATGACTCTTCCTGTGGCTCTGTAAAAAACCCTAAGGGGTAATCTGGTGAGCATGAATGAGTCATAATGTTTTCAATGTACTGCAATGGAAGATGATTTTCACTACAGAAAAAAACCATGATTTTAAATAAAAGAATTAGAGAATTATAAAAATTTAATAATTTGGAGGATTTGGATTAAAAAAAACCCTATTCACAATTGGTGCACACCTATTCTTTTCTTCTGACGAGAATGTAAATCTTGTTGCACCCTCTCAGAGGGCGTTCAATTGCAGTTTGGAACTAGAAAGAATATAGCAGCATTTTTCAATAGAAAACAGTAAAACCATAAGTGTTTGAGATTTGGAGTGACAATTTTAAAAAGGGTTCAGCATATGTGCAAATATGATGATTTTTCAGTAAGGTATTGACAATATGAATCCCTGCCTGACACATCACAAGAACATGTATTACTCAAAGTTTTTTATCCAGCCTTGGAGGCACATCCAGAGAAAGCAAGTTAATGACTTCCCTAACAGTAGTAGAAGGTCAAATCCAAGTGAGGGCTGCAATATGGACCCAAACTGGTATGAGTGAGACTGTTTTCCCCATGTGTGCGTTGTCAGTGTAACGAAGTAGCTGAAATAGGCACTATTTACCATAAACAGAGATTTGTCACTGCAGCTCCAAGCAGGCAACAACTCCAGAGAGACTTAGATGCATGTAAGAAATAGCATCATGAAATGGATAAGGATAAAAGAGGAAAAACAAGGTTTGGTGGAAAAGTAGATAGATGATTACTGCTAAGGAGCCTTCAAGAGTGCTGTACCTGGCAGGTTTGAAACTGGCGTAGCAAAACCAAAGGAGCTATTCACTGTATGAAATTTAACCATTACAGATTGTTATATTTTTGCTGCTAAATGTTTGATACTACTTGAGACTGATCAAGTTGGAACAGCTAGCATTAAAAAAAGCTATTAACAAAGGTAGTTTAACAAAGTAGTGTGAAAAAGTTGTATGTTAAAGGCTTCCATATCAATACAGAACTTGGTACTCAAAGGTTAAAGATGGAAAAAAATTATCAGAAACATTTGACAACTATAGAAATCCCCATAATTCTGGTTTAAACATGCCTTATAGTGTTTTAGCACTGAGTAAGAAAAAATTTGGTCTGATCCCTGATTTGAAGGTAAAATTAAATTTATGCTTACCTTTAAATACAAGTTACTCACTCTAAACACAACCAATGTAATGGATTTTTAATGATTTTTTCTATCAAAGTAGAACCAAAAATTAGAAAACATATTATTATGCTTTCCATTATCTATGTCACCATTTGTGTCCCCTAGAATTAGAAATGACTTTAAAAATCAGCAGGTACAATATATAGAACCAAAACTTTGAAAAGTGGATTTTCATATTTAAATTATTTTTATTACAAGATATTTACTTTAAACAAGATATTTACTTTAAATTTTAGGTATTATTAACACCTGTAAGTACATTATTACCATACTAACCTAACTAACACATAATATTTTCTAGAATATTCCAATTTAATATCATTATTAGCTTTGGTGTCATACTATGATAAAACTAAAGACTTCATGCTTCGTAGTGCAGCACTAATGTATGGGAATTTTAGCACACATGGGCTAAAAACACCCTGTGCATTAATACCTTACAGATTAGACTTAGCACAGAAGTGACTAGCATAGATAGTTTGCAGGGTTATACAAGTGAAATCTTGAAAGAACTTAACATAGATCCAAAATTTTTTACTGGAGTGTTTAAATGAGCCACAGGGTCATAAAGCTAGCCTATAAGGTCCTTGTAAAGACTCACAGACTTGGTGTTCAGCTGTATGCTGTAATCATAAAAAAAATTAACCATAAAAACCACTGCATTTCAAATAGAGGTGTCTCAATCAAGGAAATTCAGAATGCTTTTCACAATAGGTGAATATCCCTCCAATGGCAAATCGGTTTAAAAAGTACAGGTAGATTCCTATTTAAAGTAACTTGTACTACGACACAAGAGGAGAATAAAATGGGAGAAAATGTTAGAGCTGATCCATCAGCCTAATCCTATTGAACAAAAAACTTAATTACATTGTGCTAATTGTGCTAAACAGAGCAAGCAAGACTGAAATGTTTTCAAGAGGCAATTTTTGCAGAGTCAAACTATGAACACAGCTCCCAATTTTCCTTCTTCGTACTCTGAAGGTCTATGTGAATCTCTCATTTTCAGTTATAGCTGAGAATAGGAAGAAAATTCTAGGAGATGTGTTTCACTTTCCTATAAAGAACTAGGGGTATGCTGTATTTCTGAAACGTGGATCTGAATTAGTCATTTGAAATCCTGAAAGTTTTACATAATGAGCAATTAATTAGCACAACTACAAAGGCAGAACTTGTGAAAATAGAAATTGCTGCTTCATATCATATTGAAGATATATATAAACCAGTATCATACCTCTGAGAGCAGACAGTGTTTTGGATGTGTTTGAAGGAAGTACAGGGCAGTGCTTATGGGATTACTGGTTACAGCTGCATGGATACCTCAGCACTGCTGGAATTTATCACCCTCAAGTAAAACAGTTCTGAATTTTTCTGATCTCACTCACCCATTCAAGTTAATGCAACTGTTGATGTTTTCATCTCTAAAAGGATTTGCAGTCTTTGATTTTGATCCCAGTAAGCCCTCAGCCACAGTGATTACTAGTGCAAATGAATTAGTTTCACAAGTTGATTTCATATATGTGTAGGAAGATATTTCTTTTCCCTGCTTTAAAGACACAGGCTTTCACTTCTTTGGTGTGAAGCTGACCAAAAATGGCATTTTGAAAAAGCAGCCAATTAAGTGCTTTTCTGACTAATATCAATTCTTATACATCAAATCGTATAAGACAGACAGCATTCGATCATGGCCCCTTCCCTTATTTCCACAAAGAGTTCAAGGGAACACTCCACCAAAATAGCTGCATTAGGGAATGGCCACAAGTTATTCTCAGGCACACAAGCCCTTGCCTTCTCTTGAAGGGGTCAAATGAAGAGTTAAAAATACTACAATTTACAGTGATGAAAAAATTCTCTTCTGCTCATAATTGGTGATTACTTGGCACTTCAGTGATATGGACATGAAGTTAATTTTACTTGTTATATTCACATGGTATACTAATTGTTTCTTCCTGTAAAAGTTAGGGTTTTCAAAAGGTTTTTTTAATATGTAAACCTACCCAAAATCTAGGATTATATTTTAAGCATTGTTATGGCAAATATTCCCAAGCAAAGATGCAGTAGAAATTTTGAAAAACAAGACATTTTTGGTTTTTGTCTAGCAGGTACTAAATTCAAAGTGAAATTGTTTATATTACTTGGCTGGGTTAAAATTGGAGTTCAGATATTCAATATGAGAACAATATGCTAAATCTGGTCATCTGTATTTTGAAAATTGTAAAGTTTAGGGTGGTTTTTGTTGGGTTTTGGGTGTTCTTTGTAGGTAATATGAATTAGCATTATTTCTTTGTAGTACTTTCATCTAAAAAGAGAAGAAACAGTTCAAAAGGATTTAATTAAATTCCCTTCACCTCTAAACAGATATATTATCTTGAGAAAGAAGGTCATATCAGAACAAGCGGTTCTGATTAGGTCTAATCAAGTGTTACTTCCAACATTTTGAAAAGCCAAATAGGTATCAGAGTATAAATAGAGTATTAATACTGTGGACTACTTAAATAAATCTAAATTTTTTTAAAAAATTAATTCAGTTCTCTGAAAATCTATGGTCTGATATAACATAAAAGTAAAAGCATTTATTTCCAGAATGGGAGTTTACTTTTAACTATCATCTGAAAAATTCTTGCAGACATAAAACCTAGAAACAGGTAAGAAAACATGCACTGTAGAAAAATGTTGTGCTTTTATTTAGAAATTTTTTTAACAAAAAGCATTGTAAATTCAAGTTGTAAATTTCTTCATTTTGACTAGAAGTGGAATAAAAAAGAAAAACTGCTGAAGCATCTTTTATGCATATATGAGGTATTTGTAAAAAAAACCTATACAAATGTTGCACCATAATGGCCTAGTGTATGAAAAAAACAAGAGAAACTTTAGCCCTGGCTGTTTATTTTCTTAAAGACAAAACAGTCATCATTCACAGCAGGTTTCCTTTTCCGTTTGTTTTTGTGTCTTCTTGTAAGAGTGAAGTACATGTTGAAGACTGCCTTGAATCTTGTTAACGCACTGTATTACTCTTGTACTTAATTTAGTTTTGTATCATTTCTGGCACGTCTTGATTAGAGCTTTCAAGCTACACCAAATTTTATATGTCTAAACACATATACTCATTCTTGAATTCTTTGTCATCTGGGTAGCTCTTCAGATCCTGCGTCATATACCTTTCAGAGTTTCCACATTTAGGCTGAGACACTGTTTTTAATTCAAGTGATTAAATAAACAAGATTTCTAAAGACAATGTCTTTCTTAAAAGTCACTGGGGATACAGTTTCAGAGTTGGGCATGAAATCTATACCAGCTAGCCTTCAGGCCAAGATATAAAATGTAAGACATACCTGTAAGAATAAAAATCCTGAGAAATATTAGCTGTATCATACTACACTTAAATGGAATTAAAACTATATTATTACACATTATTTTACTATCATTATTCTAAATTAAAATTATATAATTTTAAAAATTATTATAGATAAATATTTGTGTTCTTTTTGTTTAATTTAGTTTTGATTTGGTTTGCTTTTTTCTCTTTTTTTAAATAGTACAAGTATTTTTATTATTATTACTTACGAGTAATAGAATTTATTGGTTTTAAAATTCTGGAGTTCAAACCTGAGAACCAATCTGAAGAACACTAAAACAAAGAAAAAGAAGTCAGGAAAGAAAATAATGCATTAATATGTGGTAACCACATAAACAATCCCTGAGACAGCTGAGCAGAAAACTAGTATGAAACCCTTATGAGACATAGATTTCTATATGTGGCACAAATCCAGCAATGGATGGGTGGTTTTCAGGTTAATTTCTTCATGTGTATAAAAAGAAAGCAGTGTCACACTTAAAAAGGAACAGAGAACTAGTCATACTGTCAGGTACCAGTCCACCAGAGCTCCTATTCTGTATTTAAAACTGTACGGCAGAGGGATGCTCTGGAAGATAGAGCTGTTACCAGTCTTCTGTTGGTTCCAGTTCTTAGACCTCAACTCATTTGGCAAGAAGTATTAAAAAAAGAGTACACAAAGTAAAAAACACAAGCAAAAAAATGCTGACAGGAAAAGCTTGTTTAAAAAATTTAGACTTTTTTTATATATAGAAAATTGTTACAAGGTAAGGAAATTATCTTCCAGTAAAGAGGGATCTGATTTTATCTATAACTTTAGTTCCTTCTGTAACAAAGCTGAAGACCAGAATGAACAGAAAAAGTGACATGGTCAGGAAGCCCACAAATTATCTTGAATCCATCAGAGTTCTGAAGATAAACCGATAATTTACTGTGGATCTAAGATAATGATATTGGTAAAAGAAAAGCATGAGGAGATATGTAGTCAGGTCTAAGAAAAAAATTCTCTGTAGCTCCCTGTTGAAAAGAACAGTTGAATCAGAAGTTGTGCATAGAACTCACACAGTGAACACCAAAGAAAAAAAATGTTATTATAACCAGGTGTGTGACAATGGTATATTTTTGCCCTTCAGCAGTCCCTTAGGATGTTGACTGCAAAGAAATTTATCCATGGTCCTGGGATGTTAAAAGGTGATCACTGGATTGAGCTAGTAGTATAATCCAAATAAAGCAGTGATTAGGATAGGATTCATGAGAGGTTGAATTGTTTACCTCCCTACTGGGTTTGTCCCATAGGTGGAATAAACTACAGGTCTGGTACAGTTTTCATAATTTTTAACTGTAACCAGTAATTGCTATAATCAGTATTGGTAAATATTTTCTTTCAAAGAGAGTTAGTTAAAGGTTTGTATTGGAATAAAAATATTTACAGAAATTAATGTAAGTGAAAGAAAAAAATATGAAAGGACTTGTGGCCTAGGTCAGTTCTAGAAAATGGATGAAAGGGTCTAGTTGAGATGGTATTGAATGTGAGGTACTGAACATGAAGTATTGATGGTTGAAAATGTGAAGTATTTTCATAACAACAGAGAAACCTAAAAATTATCAGGCCCATTATTCTCAATCTCTTCAATATTCCTAATTAAATCTAAAATGTTTTAATCCTGTTACCTTTATAGATCAATCATTGCATTCTTTGGGTAGATCTTGGTCAATGCACGACACAAATACAGCACTTAATTGGCACATTTTTAAAGTTCTGCTGTCTGTGTATGCATACAAGTAATGTTTTAATACCTAAAGAAATGTTATATGAATCTTTTGGTTTGGTTTGTGACATAATTTTCAGTAGGTAGAAACTCATATCTATTGGAACATAACATGTTTCAGTCTCCATTTTTCAGTATAAAAAACCATAGTATAGAAAAAATTTATATGAGCCAGGCATGAAGACCTGGGCTAAGACTTGGGAATAGAGAATCTTCTGCATAGTATTTGTGGTTTCTTCAGTAGCGAGGCTTATGTAGAAACAGAAAAACAGCAATTTAACATGTATCTAAGGAATATCTAGACTCTGTGTCAACCCCCTACTGGAGAATGAATTTTAAAATCAGTGTACAGTCTGGGATAACCTATAGCGTACGTGGAGCATATTCTCATATTCAAGGCAAAGGATTGTTATGCAAATGAAGTTATGCTAAGTCAAAATGAAGCGTCCTATGGGACTCTTTTATGCAACAAAATTAGAGACTTGGAAAGACTCAAGAACACCTAACAAAGATATTATGTATTCTAGTCATTTGAAAACTGCAAAAATGTACATCCCCAAAGGCACTCTGTCAATATAGAGTAGAAAGCAGGGAGATCAGAGCTGAGTCATCCATTCCAATCAGCACCATTCAGGATCACATGTGCCATTTCTCCAGGTGTTTTTTACCTTATCAGTTCAGTACTTAATGCATGTATGAATCTACATAAGACAAAAATAACTGTATCTTATAGACAAGGTGTAAATATAAAAATTAAAGACATGCGCTGTTAGTTTAAATATAAATACAGCTGAAGTAATTGAAGTAAATCTTTTTCATTCAAATTTACTTTGTCACAAGAGTTTCCTTGAAGGAAAAGATGCCTTATAGTGTACCCAGCCTTGGGATTCTGACTTTTGAGGCCTTTTCCTGCACTATAGGTCAGAATTCCGTAGGAAAATTATATAAGAGGTATGTGTTGCATGAGTATGATATCACCATCTTGCTATATGGTTTAACAAGACCTTATTTTGAAAAAATATAAGTTAAATTAATCTACCATGCACTTCTAACTGAAGGAGAGCAGGTGAGGCAATCAAATGGTGTGCAGAAGAGTATTAGAGAGAAGACTTTTGGCCAGGTGACAGAAATATGACATTGATTACATGGATAACTCTGATTAGACTTGTCAATATAGTATCAAATACTAATGAAGTATGTATTAATCAATCATTGAGGTTCAAAACATAAACAGCTCTAAAGGATTATGGTATAAGCAAATTTGACCAGAAACATACCATTTTACAGTCTTTGGCCTTGTAGAATGCAGACTTACAAAGCAGCAAATCACCTACGCAGCTACTTTAGGATTTTATCTCCACATGTGATCAGATCTTAGTGCTTTTACTCACCTATTCGAAAGTGAGAGTTCTTGTCTTGAATCCCTGATCTAGCCCTGAAGGTGTCCCTGCTGGAGTGGAGATGAAGATTCACTTGGAAGCTGCCTGCAATCTTGGGAGACCAGTATGTCCAGCTGTCCCAGGCTCCAGCAGCATTTAATACCATTTTGCAGGCTAATGTGTACCAAAGTCAATTGCAATCATCACACTCCCCCATGACTGGAATGCATCAATTATGCAAGCATTCAGACAGTTCCTTCTGCAATTCCCAGCTTGTGTCCTTACCTCAGGACAATTCCAACCTGGTGTACTCGTCTTAGGATAAATCATATTGCCTATGTGTGAGATATGTGTGAGGGTTGGAGGAAGGATGCACAGCAAGATTTGACTGTATTTTGTCACTGTCGCATTAAGAATACCTCTTTAGAGCTAAAACTCAGCAGCTTCAGACAGTTGCTTTATTTGAAAATAATACTAACAATAAAAATAAGAATAAATGTCCATAAATTATTCATAAAATCACAGAATTGATGAGGGTGGAAGGGACCTTTGTAGGACCTTTGTAGGTCATCAAGTCTTACACTCCTGCTCAACTAAGACCACCTAAACTAGATTGCTCATGTCTGTGTCTAGTCAGTTTTTAATATCTTGAACAATGAAGACTTCACAAACTCTCTGGGAAACCTCTTGCAATGGCCAAACAGTTCACAGTAGTGCCTGAGTAGTATTTCTTCTATTTCATTACCTCTTGTCCTGTCACTGAGCACAACTGAGAAGAGCTTGTTTCCATCTTCTTTTCACCCTCCTATAAAGTATTTCTATAAACAGTAAAATCCCCTGGAGCCTTCTCTTCTGCAAGATGAACAATGCCAGCTCTCAGAGTTTTCTCATAAGAGAGGTCACTTCACCAGCTTTATGGCCCTTCACTGAATCTCCTTCTGTAAATCTATGTCTTTCTTGCCAGGAGGAGTGCAGAATTGGGCCTAGAATTCCAGATATGTCTCACCAGAATTGAGTAGGGAAGGACTGACTTCCTTAATTTGGTGGTAAGACTCCTTCTCCCATAGATCAAAGGGCCATTGTTCTTTACTGTAAGAGAACTTTCCAGATCTTTCTCTGCAGAGCTACTCTCCCATTGATTAGCCCCCAGCATATCCCTAGAAGCTTTCAACTCCTATGGCAGGAGCTGGTATTTCCCTACATTATGAGCTTCCTGACACTTTTTTCTTTAGTCTGTGAGGTTTCTCTGAATGGCAGGAAAAACATCTGCTATGTCAACCAAACATTCCAGTTTTGTGTCATATGTAAACTTGCTGAGGGAGCACTCTGTCTCATCATTCAGATCACTAACAAAAATTTAAATTATAGTGGAGACAGTACCCACCCCTGGAGCACAATACTGGTGAATGGCCTGCATGAACTTCGTGCCACTCAGCACAGCCATTTCAGCTCATTGATATTTGAAAATGGGTCTGATAGTTCTGTCAGTTTCCAGGCCACATCACTGTCCACTTACATGTCACATACTCAAGCTATATGTCCTTGGGGATGTTCAGGATAAAGCCTCAAAACCTTTGAAAAGACATGGTAAATAATATCCACTATTCTCTGCTCATCCATGAAACCAGTATCTCATCATAACCAGCTATCACACAGGTTCTCATCTTTGTAAATCCATGTTGACTACTTCCAATCACCTTCATGTCCTTAATGTGCTTGCAAATGTCTTCCAGAATTATTTTCTCCATTATCCACACCACAGCAGAAGTGAGGCTGTATCCTGGTTTTGGGATAGAGTTAATTTTCTTCTCTGCAGCAGGTACAGTGCTGTGTTTTGGGTTCAGTAGGAGAGCAATGTTTG
This sequence comes from Callaeas wilsoni, assembly GCA_013398955.1. Taxonomy (NCBI): domain Eukaryota; kingdom Metazoa; phylum Chordata; class Aves; order Passeriformes; family Callaeidae; genus Callaeas; species Callaeas wilsoni. The sequence continues at coordinate 88,951 of VWPU01001884.1, read as the reverse complement.
TAACATACTGATATTTTGGCTGTTCATCAGGAGTGGTCATTCTGAGTCAACGACTCTTCAGTTTCCCATCCTCTGCCATTGAGCAGGTGCACATAAAGCCAGGAGGGAGCATGGCCAGGATGACTGACTCAAACTGTCCAAAGGGATATTCCACAACACAGAAAGTCACATGCAGTATATAGACTGGAGGGAGCTGGCCAGGACATTGGTCAATGGATAGTGAGCAATTATATTGTGCATCATTTGTTTCTCTCAAGTTTTATTCCTTTCCCTCTTTTTCCTTTCCAAAGTAGTAGTAGTAGTAGTAGTAATAGTAATAATAATAATAATAGTAGTAATAATAATAATACTAACATCAGCTACTACTACTTTATTTAAATTATTAAACTGTTCTTATCTCAAGCTGAAAATTTTACCTTTTTCCTGTTCTCTTCCCCATCCCACCGATGGAGACTTGTGGAGTGAGTGAGTGGCTGCGTGGTACTCTAGCAGCCAGGTGGGATTAAACCAATGCAGGCTGAAGGATTTATAATTCCCTGGGTACTTCTGGACCTTGCTGAACATGAAGGTGACATTTGCCATCTTTCAATCTTGAGAAACCTTCCCTTGTCTCCATGAACTTTCACCAGCAATTCAGTGTGGCCTTGTGATGACATAAACCAGCTCCTTCAGCACTTGGGAATGCAAAACTTATCCACTCTCATGGGCTTTTGTATCTCCAGTTTGCTCATGTGCTCCATAAGTTGATCCTCTTCCTCAGCTGAAATGGTGGGTGGATTTTATCTTTATTAATACTGTTGTAAAGGCACTGAACTTTACAAGAAGAGGCAAAAATTTGAATTAGAATAAATAATGTTAGAATACTTTAAATCTTTCAAACAATCATTTGGTTGTAGGGAGCTTATAAAATTATGTCAAAGCTGTCAAATCTAGGTATACAAATCCTTAGTATAGAGAAAATCATATAAAATAACATTTCTGTACTCTTCAGTTAACATGCAGTTAGCATTACTCACATATAATCTTACCACTGGTGAATGAAAAGTTTTTTTTCAGAAATAAGAAACCTTATGAATAGGATTACAAAGTCTTTTAATGTTATTTTAATCTCTTTGCCTGAAATCTATGACACAGCTAACATCAATGACAATGGAATTAGAATAACAAGGAAAATTTTAAAAATATTTTTTACTTCTTACCATAACATTTTCTGCTTCTCTTGCATACCCTAGAACAAATAAATGACAAGAATTTATAAAATTAGATGATTATCGTCTTTCCATTCTATGTCCTCACTCTTTTAAAAAAACCATACATTTGCAAAGTAAGAAATATTATCCTCCTTAGGGTTGTTCCAATGCCAAGGCACAATTAATCAACTAAACTAACAGACTGAGAAAAAAAAAAAATTATTTTAAAAATGTGATCTGAAACAAAACATAGATAATGTATTGAGTGGACTTCACTCTTCTTATGAGCTGCATATTATTTTATTTTCTAATATTTCGTTCATTAATATAATTTTCCTGAACTCACAAATCTCTCACATTATAACGTAAATAAATGAAAGACCAATTAATTATTTTATTGTAGTTCTGCTGTTGCTTCGTCTTCTGCAGAACAGCAGCACCTTTTGTCTTTCGTAAATCAAATGTTACTTCCAATATTTTCAATCAAATCCTTAAAAGCCACAAATAGCCTTTAAATTTGCATGCACACACCCTTTTGTGATTTTTTTTTAAGTGTACAATGTCACAGCACATATAAATGTCGTGGAAGTAAATTAAATTATAAGGGCAAAGCTGATGTACAAGTGTTCAGTGAATATACTCTTTCTCCTGAAGGAGAGTGAGACAAAATGGATTCAGCGAATTTTTTTCCTGGTCCCAGGTCTCTCTCATTAGCAGAGAGGGCAGCAGCAGTGTTTGTTAGGGAAAAGGTATGCACAAACTGGCAGCAACTTATCTGCTTCAAATGTCTGGTATGTTAAATGCTGTCAACTTCTCCTCTGGAAGCACGTCTTTTACTGGTTGGGGAAAAGAATCTTCAATGGTACGGTACAAAACCATATTGAACAACAGTCATTCTCCAGTACTTACTTAAAGTAATGGAACAAGAACAAAATTACTTAGGTAACCTGAAATACTAGACAATAAATTTTTCATACATAAATTTGCCTACTAACTGTTCAGGAACACAGACTCCTGACTGTGGCAGGACATCTCCTCCTCCTCTCTACCACAGATAGTTGGTGCAGATATGGAAAAAGATAACCCAGGGGCTGAAAGGCCCAGCAAGGGGTCTTCTCTGGCATCAAAAAGGCTCAAGCCCCAGCTAAGAATCAACAGCTTAGTCTGGAGAGCAGATGTGGAAAGAGATAACAGAGATATTCTTGACTGAGAGACACCGTTTTACAAACTATAAAAGATGCACGAGTTTTCATGGAAGTAGAAGCCTTCTACACACACACACAGTGAAAGTGTGGGAGAAGTCTCCAGATTCCGCGGTTACTTTCCTGGGAATTGAGGGAAAGGATCTCCATGTGTGCCCCACCAACAACTGGATGGTAAGATACATTGAATCCTGAGTTATATTATTTCTTCACTAGCTGTAAAATTAATAGTACCTTTAACCTTGCACTGCATATACCTACTAGTAGTTTCTTTTTATTCTTATTCCTGTGTAGTATATAGTTTAAGTCTTATGTCTGTTGTTTTGTGTCTATTAAATAAATAATTCATTCTATAATAGACCAAATCAGCCATTATTAAAGAACTTGCGAACAAGAGTGGGTTTTGAGGTGCTGGCCACCCCAATAAAGCTACTGCCTGCTGCCAGAGGCTTGGGCAAAAGGCAGGGACTTAGCTAAAACACCCACATCCATTCACAACACTGACAGATACTTAGTTTTCATTTCATGCTCCATTCTGGACCCTGCCTTGTCCTATCACAAAATGTTATTCAGCATCATGTTTCACATGAAGGGACTCAGTGTTCAAAGTTTATAATACCCAAATCATGCTATTCTTACAGCTATTTTATTTTAAAGAAGGATCAACATGCTCACAGGTATCATTACTATCTTTCCTCCACCTACATAAATAGGGCCTTGATGGGCCTTGGGATGAAGCTGTATGAGGAGCAGCTGAGGTCACTTGGTCTGTTCAGCCTGGAGGAGTTCAGACTGAGAGGAGACCTCACTGCAGTTACAACTTCCTTGTGAGGGGAAGAGGAGGGGCAGGCACTGTTCTCTTCTCTGTGGTGACCAGTGACAGGACCCAAGAGAATGGCCCGAAGTTCTCTCAGAGGAAGACTGGTTTGGATATCAGGAGCAGGTTCTTCACCCAGAGGGTGGTTGGGCACTGCAACAGGTTGCCCAGGGAAGTGGTCACAGCACCAAGCCTGACAGAGTTTAAGAAGCTTTTGGACAATACTCTCAGGCACATGGTGTGACTCTTGGGGATAGTGCTGTTCTGCGCCAAGAGCTGGGCTCCATGGTCCTGATGGGTGTCTTCCAACACAACATATTCCGTGATTCTGTAAGATAGAGATGTCAACAGATACAGACATATTAATTTGAAAAGTATCTCTCAGATGGTTTCTAAATAATCAATTATATCTACCTAAAAATTCTCCAGCTTTACCTCTAGCAATTTAACTCCATGGATTGATTCACATGATAAAAATCCTTTATTCAAACCACAACTTCAGTATTTCAGCCATTTAATTTAAGGTTTTTATATTAAGCTTCTGCATTTCCTGTCTTAGGCATCCTGATCAGCAATGTGCATAACATTAGCCCTATATATATGCATGAACTTCAGCTTTACAAATTTTCTTTTGTACAAGTAAAATGCTCTTGGTACCAGAGTTCAGAGATGGATGTTCAAGTGATAGTAAATCATTGTAATTCCATCACATTAAATGTAGATATAGTGATTTACTGCAGTTGCTTCAGGTCTAGAGTTGTATTGTTATAAATCCAATACCTTCTTTCAAATAAGAAATTATACTAGCTTCAAACACGCATAAGTTAAAGGATAATAAAGTGCCTTAATTTACACCATTTCTGATCAGTGTCCTACTGCATCTTTCCCTGGGAAATGGGAAGGAGAGGACTGAGATCTCTCTCGCTCTCAAATTTGTTCTACTTTATAGAAAATAGCAAAGTGCTCAGTGGCTTGGGTCAGTTAATTGTCAGTTAATTGTGGTGAAAGAGGTTGCCTCTGTGCCTCACTCTTCTATTGAAAAAGAGTCCTTGTAGTAAAGAGAGATAATTATTGATAGAAGAGCCAAAAAGCTGTTGATGAATATACTAAATTGAAACAAGAATGAAGGAACAAATACGAACCTCCATGTTATGGGTGCTTTCCTAGAGGCTGGAGCACATATACGAAGACACACAGATTCAGCCTGGAGAAGTGAAAGCTCCAGGGGGACCTTATAGCATCTTCCAATACCTAAACAGGGCCTACAGGAAAGCTGGAGAGGGACTTTTTAAAAGGGCATGAAGGTGGGAATGGCTTCGTAAACTGACAAAGAATAGCTTTATATTAGATATTAGGAAGAAATGTTTCACTGTAAGACACTGAAAGAGATTTTCCAGAGAAGTTGTGGATGCCCCATCCCTGGAAATATTGAAGGCCAGGTTGGATGGGGCTCTGAGAAACTTGGATTAGTGGAAGGTGACCCTGCCCACAGCAGGGGGTTTGCAACTGCAGGACCTTTATGATGTCCTTCCAATTCAGACCAGTCTATTATTCTACAATACTAAGATTTTCAAGGCGTCTTTTTAAAACAGAAAAATTGAAGAATGTGTTATATAAGAACCTATACAGAAGTAATTCTGTACTCAATTGTGGATTCATGACTGATTTTCTGGTCCATCATGGCATTTGTGCCCTTCTGAACTGTTCATGTGTTTTCAAGTCAGAGAGTGCAATCAGATATGATAGATGTACTTGCATCCACAGGAATGAAGCAAAAAGGAATTGGAAAAAGAATAGTCTCCCCTAAAAGAGACAGTGGAAAGAAATGTTTCTGTAAGGTGTTCTCTATACTGTCTGGCAAAATTGCTTCTACTTATGCAATCAGACCCCAGACACCTCAAAAACTAGAGTGCCACACAAAGCAATATTTTTATATCATAAAGCTGTTATGTTAGACTTTTCCTATTGCATTCCAGGAGTCATAATTTTTATGACCAGTGCTGAAATGCTTTCTGAAGAGAGAACCAATACCTGACATCTGGTGGATTTAACAGAATGTCAAACTGGCAATCATCAGGAAACAGCAAAACACTTGTTTTGGGATTGCTCCTGAAAATGTGGTTAGAAAATTTTAATAATTTTAAATTCCCTGCCGCTTTTTAAAGCAGAAACTGAGCCCTAATTGCTCATCACATTTATAGAATATTTATAAATTCTCAAACAAAAAGCCACGCTTACTTAATTACATTTTTAATCTGTGTTTCCTAGACTTATCTACAAAGTCTTTAAGCTAAATTCTGAATCTTAGTCCTGCATTCCTCTGTTACTTCTTAATTTTTCACACAGAGGTCTTTGGGAGAAATTTCTAGGAGGCCAGAATGCAGAGTCATGAGCCTGGGTGATATGCATTACCCATAACAGAGAGATTTCCAGGAAAAAAAAAAATCATACTAACCTCGTCAGCCTCTCACATGTTAGTAGTGAACTGAGTAGTTACTGACATTAGAACTGAGTTATTTCTAAAATAAGTCTCTAATACACTTCACTTTCTGGGTAAACATGCTGAAATGGGATATTTCCTACTAAACCTACTTTTATTCTATCCTTTCATTAAAATGAGTCTTTAAGGACATATTTCAGAAGAATATATATTTTAGTCTCCAAATCCTTAATAACATTTTTCTAGGAACTATATTATCCCTCTGGTCTTACAGGATACGACCTAATTACTATTGGCTGGGTATTGGCAAAATAGCAGACACTGATCTTTCTCTGTGCAACTCTGGATTTTAGCTCTTCATATATCTAGTGCATGATCTACCAGAAACAATAAGTTATTTTTCATCAAAATTGAGCAAAAATGGAAAGAAATCTTTATAAAAAACTATGCTGGGTAAACCAAATTTTTTTCTCATGCTGCTATATTTAATTGAGTAATATTTCTTCCATTCAGTAGTTCTGCAGCCAAGGCTTTAAAAAAAGATTTCCAGAATGAAAAACACATGTATACAATTATTATACAGTTTCTCAGAAAGTTCAAACAATTCCTGCTTTGATGTATGTTTCCAATTAAGCTTGGAAAATATGTAACTTTTTCTAAACAGATCTACATTACACTGAAAGCAAAAAAAACTCCATAACAAAAAACTACGGAAATTTAAAAAAAAACCGAGAAAACAAAAAAAGAAAGCCCAGGGATAACTCAGGTCTCCCTTCTCATAGGTGACAGGTGATCATAATGTGTCATTTCGATACAAAGCACAATATCACACAAGCACATTAGCTGGAAGGCATTTTTCAAATTGTACAATTAATAACTCACATTGTGGAGGATATATGCTCATTACTACTGGAAAAGAGTCAAAATATGCTTGCTTTCTCTCTGAAATTAAATTGTACCTATTGGAAGCTCAACTTCATAGTATATAATGAAGATAAAAACTAAAACAGTTGAGTGTTTTTTGAATTACAGCAATCTTAAAACTGATTTTTAATGAATGTTTACAATTTGACCAAGTAAAAAAAAATTGAGAAGGTGTTTATAGGAGCCAATTAATCAAGCTGTTCTTATTTTGGCTTACTTTGTACTTTTCCAGGCATTACTTCTTTAGGAAAAAAAAAAAGTAAGCCCTTTAGTAATTTGAACTTCCATTTAAAAATGAATCCATCAAATATCACTGAAATTAGAGATGATAACTATTGAATGAAACTTAGAGAAATTAATGAAACAGCTAACATGCACAGATAATTAAGTAGAAGATCTTCTTTCCTTCCTTCCTTCCTTCCTTCCTTCCTTCCTTCCTTCCTTCCTTCCTTCCTTCCTTCCTTCCCCACCCACCCCAACAACAGTGAGAGTAACCTAAGTTCTTGTTAATATATACCTCAGTGCAGATTAGAGTAGAACAACACTGAATGATTGATGTTTGCAAATGTATATATATTTATATATATACACAGTTAACAATATTACATAAGAAATTGTACAAGGGAACAGAAAGAGAAAGAAGAGAAAAAACATATCACCACCCATAGACCTCGCAACGAAATAGTTGCAATTTAGTTGTCTGTTGGTCAAAGTGATATTCTTGATCCATTAGGGGTGGAGGAAGAAACTTGCAAAACCCCAAGTCCAATGGGTTAAAATACACCAAGGCTGAAGCAGGAAAACCCAGGAACTTCCCCTGTGTGAGAGGAAGTTTTACTCTGTCCCTTGCAAAAGACTCTGGATCTGTTGCAATGTTTTTGGATCATGTGGAGTCCTCTGGCGCAAGGCCTCAGCAAAGGGTCCAGGGGCACTACGGGGGTTTTGGATTTTTTATGACATCTTCTAAGACATGACAGCTGCTTCTCATATCAGTTCAGTTGAGCCAGTAATGCCCCATCAGACCTTCTCCATTAATCATAACAGTTTAGCGTCTCTCATTTTCTTAAGCCACTCCTCAAACTGCTTTATTTTTTTATATTTTATTTTATCTTAAATTTGTAATTACTATTGAAACTTACTTCATCATTTTTTGGCTAATATTTCAAATTTAGAAGGCTGTATATAGTCTGCCATTACTAAGGGCCTACTACTGATGACACATTAAAAAATATGTTACTTCAAATGTAAACATAATAAACAAAATTCCCACTTTCATGAAACCCAGTCTATGAAGAAATTTTTAAAACAAGATTGTACCTTTCAGAATTCTTTTTTTCTCAGGGATTTTTTTTCCAGACTGACATGGTTTCATTACTGCATTGAACTAAAAAGAATTAAGCTACACCAGAGCTTCAGTAGGTGCTAAGTATCAGTTGTCCATTATAATTTTTTAAAGCGAAATGAAACTGAAGGACTTTAAGGTCCAAATTCCGTAATAATATGTGTGCATTGGTACTGTGAAAAGTACTTGGAAATTCTAGGAAGTATTGTGCAATCATGGACTTCCAAATACTGTTTCTTGTGACCTTTTGAATTCTAATAGAAATTAAAATATTTAAAAGTAATTGAAATTATATGAAAAGCGGACTGTCATCCATCACTTTAAAAAGATGTATGTTTTCAAATTGATAAAGAATAGTCTCAATTAGGATTTTATTTTATATAATAGGTCAAATTAATTGAAATTGAAATATAATAGTGTAAATCACTAAGGCAGAAATCAAACATCTGAAATTTTAATACATAAGGGAATTTTAGATTCCTTGCATATTTTCTCATGATTAATTTTCTATTTTACAATAGACATTCATAGAGCTTTGCTTCACTTGCTTCAATATCCTTGAACTACAGATGTGGTGGTGAAAACAAAATAAATTGTTTAGAAGTAAAAAGAAAATGCTTCAAATAATTTCTCAGTTCTAAACCTCTTTGTATTTACTTTGTCTTTCCAAACAAGAAGCATATTTTCCATATGTCCTGATACCTGAAGTGTATGTGCATTACTTTTAGAAAGACATTAATGTGGTTAATGTGGCATGGAACACAGAAGCATAGCGAGAAAACATATAAATAAAGAACAGCTAAAAATTTTTAATCTTTTAGCTAATGATGCAATGTCAGTTTCCCAAAATTTTTAACTTTCTTCATAAAGCCTCTTTTTACAGTAATATATATTTCAGAGTACATATTGTTTATAAAAGGTAGTGATCTCTCCCTGATTTACAATCTTTTCAGCGGCAGACTTCAGTCTTAATTGTGTTCTGCATTGTCAGCACGGTGTCTGTAGGATAACAGCTCATGACTTGGCTTGTAAACCTTGCACTCAGGCAATGGGCACACATTTCACAGTCTTACTGAGGTTTTCTCACTTATTTTTCCTTGGTTTTGAACATGAAAAATAAAGTAGAGCTGAAAGACAAATTTATAGATCTTGCAAGTGAATGAGAATTTGCTCTAAGAGTTTAATTGCAATAGGCTTGAATATATGCATTTTCAGAGGCACTTGTCAAATTTAAGTAATTTTTTGAGAATTCTACATTCCCCAATCATCTGATTTATTTTGCTTTCAAAGTGTTCTGGTCGATTCATTCTGGCTGGATACCTGGCACCCACAAAAGTTGTTCATTCATTCTGCTTCTCAGTGGGACAGGGGAAAGAACATATAACAAAAGTCTTGTGTCGTGGGTGGAGATAAGGACAGGGAGAGATCCCACAGCAGTTACTGTCATGGGCAAAACAGACGCAATTTTGTGAAACCAATTCAATTTACTGTCAAGAAAATCAGAGTAAGGTAATGAAAAATAAAGCCAAACCTTAAAAACGCCTTCCCTCCACTCCTCTCTTCTTCTTGGCTTAAACTTTATTGCTTGTTTTTCTACCTAATCCTGCAGCAGTACCGAGGATGGAGAATGGGCACTGTGGTCAGTTCATCACATGCTGCTTCTTCTTCCCCAAGGGAAGGACTCTTCACACTCTCCCTCTATTCCAATGTGAATTCCGTCCACAGGATACAGTCGTCTATCAACTTCTCCAATGTGAGTCCTTCCCACCGGTTGTAGTTCTTCAAAACTGCCTCAGCATGGGTCTATTTCATGGGGTGTAGTCTTACAGGAACAGACTGCTCCAATGCAGGCTTTCCATGGAGTCTCAGACTTCTCTTGACATCCACCTCTTCTAATGTGGGGTCATGCATCAGCTGCAGGTAGATGTCTGCTTCCCCATGGCTCACCACAGGCTGTGGGTGCACAGCTGCTTTACCATGGTCTGCACTACGGGCTGCAAGGGAATCTCTGCCTTGACTCCTGGAGCACTTCCTGCCCCTCCTTCTCCACTAACCTTGGTGTCTGCAGAGCTGTTCCTCTCACATGTTCTCACTCCTTCCCCCAGCAGATTTTGTAGAGCAGTTTTTTCTCCCTCTTCTTAAATCTGTCAACCCACAGGTGCTACCGTCATTGCTGAGTGGTTTAGCCTTGCCCTGCGGGAATGCTGTGTTGGAGTCAGCTGGCATTGGCTCCCTCAGACATGGGGGCAATTTCTGGCTTCTTACAGAAGTCACCACTTCATCCACTCTGCCACCAAAATCTTGCCATGAAAACCCAATATAGTAATTTTAGATGAGTTTGGGTGTCTTAACAATTTACAACCAGCCCCTACTGTTTACAGTTATCTTCTGCTTGAAAGGACAAATTTCATGTTTGGACCTTTACCCTCCAATCTAACAATTATCAGTTAGTTTTAACAATTCAAGCTTATTTTGTCCTCAGATACACCATAGTTATGGTTTGGTTTTTTTCAAATAATAGTATTGGGTAGTGTTTTCTCTCTACAGACACCCACACGTAGCACATTTCTGTGCTCAAATGGTGCTAGGATAATAGAATTTTTCATCCACTTTCTTTTTGCTTGACTGAGCACTGAGTTTTCAGTATTGCAGGAGTAGGACTCCATGACTTTCTTAGGCTGTCTCTCATTATGAACTGTAGTTGCCAGAAGATTACAGCCTCTGTTGCTAGACATAATGAGCAGCACCATCTGCATTTACCATCTGGACTATGAAAACTTCTGATAAGTTCAGGAAGTATTTTAGACCAGGAGAGACCTTCCATGTCTGATCTCACCAAAATAATGAATATAACATGATTGATAAATAAATACCAAGGATAATGGATAATAACACCCATGAAAACATAATGGCAGTGATGTTTACAGCCTCAGAGGATTAAAGCATTGTAATCAGGAGAATTTAGCTTTGTCTTTCAAGAGATGAAGAGGAAAGCAAAAGAAATAAATGGTGAAATATAAAGAATTACTTTTCTTTCATGCATTTCCTCATGGAATTTCTTAATCTCAAGTTGACTTACAGGATTGATTGTTGAAGAGATGAGAAGGAGACAAAGAGTAAAATAACTATTTTGTTAGTAAAACACAAATCTGATAAGAAGATTTGCTGAAAACCAACTGCACCGTCCTAAAATGACATTGTAGTTACTGCTCAGCAAAAACTAGTTCCTCCTTAAAATATATAAACCCTAAAATGTATTTTACTAAAATGACAAGTCCCTATTTCTAACTACTACTGATTTTAAGATTTAATAGTAATAGTAAAAAAAAGCCAGCAGTAGGTAAACTAAGCAGCATGTCAAATTACAGAAGGTTTTAAAATCATCCTAACTGCAAAGGCAGCTGCATGATGTTCAGAACCCATTAAGGTTATGTCATGGCTTAGGAATGTTACTGCCCAATTCAGTTGTCCCACTGAGACTCTTCAAACCACAGTAGTGCTGCTCCTTCTGTCCCCCACTCACCCTCTCTCTGTGGCAGGATGGAGATGAGAACTGGAGGCACAAAAGGTACAGATCACGAGTTAAGATAGGAACAACTTACTGGAAACAGCAATGAGATGAGAAAGTGGACAGTAGCAATAACAATACTAGTGACAGAGGGTACAAGAAAGGTGCAAACTATTCACACAGAAAGAATAATACATGATCCATTGCCCTGTCACCCTATGTCCCCTGAAAGAGAGCCCTTCCCCCATCATCAGATAGTGATGTGAGATGGTCTAGAGTAACCTCAGTGTCCTAGTCATACGCTCTCCTGGCCACTGCAAAAATTAACTCTGGCTTGAACCAGGATGGGTTAAAAATCAGTTGTACATGTAATTAGAGCCCATTAAAAATCTTTCCAATTTTTTTTGTTTCATCTTTTTAAGTCTGTTCTTGGTATTGCCTCTCAGTCATGAAAGATACAGCAAAACTGATACACCACCAACAGAAAGTTCCCAAAGTCACAAATAATTCTCTCCAAGACCAGCTAAAGGGGAAAAAACTCCACAGATCATCATCGATTAAACAAATGTGACAAAATACCAAAAACTGGCAAAAAACCTACAAACTACCATGAAATGGAGGGTAAAAGAGAAAAAGAAACCCAAAGAAAACTGGAAAATGAATAGAAATAGACACCTCCAAAAGAAATATTGAAAAAATGGGGAGCTATCCAGTCAGTTACCAAAAAAATCTATCATGATAAAAAACCTCAGCCAGAAAAGGAAAAAAAAAGGTATGAAGAAAGAACACCATGAAAGCAAACAGGTGTCCTTGCTAACTGCCAAAATCCCAGTAAGTTGCCTTTATTTGCTGCATTGCTGCCTATCAGCTGGGTAAATAGGTGTTCCCAGAGCATCTGAACGGGAGCCATCTGCGAAACATCTGCAGTCACAAACATTTACAAGCTGAAGAAAAATAGCTTGTATTTTCATGTTTCTGTCACAAATATGTAAATAAAAAAGGAATTCTGATTTTAATTAAGTAGGTTAATTCTTCAAAGCATACCATTTGCAAAAGAATGAGGAAATAAGTGACTTCTTCTCTTTTGTTGTTTTACTGCTAGCCTCAAGTCCAAATTGGCTACTGAAATTTTGAGCAGTACATTTTTCTTCAGTAGGGAATATTTTGAAAATCACAATTCTCTTGTGTCATATAGGTCTGATACAGAATCAGATAAAGAGTTTCATTTCCCTGGGTGTCAGATTGCCTATTATCTGTACAGGAGTTTGACTCATATGTCAGCTAATTCACTGACACCCAATGTCTGAAAATGCCAGAGCAAACTGGATGGAAGACCTGAAGATACAACGGAATTAAACTGTCTTAGAAAATATATATTTTGCCCTTGTACTCCACCTCAGAATCAATGGGGCTTTTTTTCTGCATCGACTACTATCACTTCTGAATAATTACTTTTAAGCTTTACTTTCAGATATGGGGCAATCTTGACATTGCTCCTAATGGACAAATTTCTGCGACGCTCTCTGCTTGGTGTCCATAGGAAAGCTCATTTGACACTAGCTCTCCTCTGCTTCATGTGATACTTCTCAGAGACTCTAGATTGCTATTGGTCAAGCTGCATGGACCCAAGTCGCAGTCTGTTCTCTCCTCTTTTGGAGAAAGAATTTTGCCCCTATTTTTTTCCATACAGACACTTGCTCTAATATAGGAAGGAAAGGGACATCTTTGAGCTACCCTAACACAAAAGAATTGGTGAGCTGGCCCTTTTCCTCCTTCTTGTTTGTTTTCCTAACCTGTAAATCACAACTCTGCTACCTTCACTGAATGTAAGAATATTATGTTAGGGAAGAATTTGGGCTACAGTATGTTATAGATCAAAAATTTACTTTATGTTGGAGAATTCGAAATATTACGCTAACAGTATTCCCTCAGTTCAATTTGAAGCAGGGTATGAAATAAGGAGTATTAAATCAGCTGTTTCATACTGGGAAAACCTTTTTGTACCTATGGATGTTCCTACTAAAACACATGCTAAAATGGTTTTTCACATTTTCACACCATACTGACATTTTTACACCTTATTTTTTTTGCTTTCAGAACAGATAATAAGCCCAGTTTTAGCAGCTTTCAGAGACCACATATCAGAATTTTCATCAAGATCATTATCACTTCTTAATAGCCCACCATCAGTGTATTACATGCCTGTTTCTGTCTTAAAATGGAATAGACTGGTGCTTCAACGCTGTAAAAGTCTTTCCATGGTTCATCTGTTATCAGCTACAGACACAGCACAGACATAACCTGCAAGTAGAATGGGCAAAAAAGAGTGACTCAAAAAATTCTGCTATTGCTGATCTGTAGTATTGGTGCAGACAAATAAAATTATGTTTCTGATTAGCTTGGGCAGTCCTAGAGAAGATGGAAGATGTGAATAAACAGAGAGAAAAAGTAGTCTCCCAGAAAGTAATTTTTCACTTGTTTTGTCTGTAATTTATGTTAACTGCAAGGAAAAAATAAATATTTATAGGGTTCTTTTCTATTTGAATAAAAGTGCTAACTCAAATAGTCTGGCCTTATTCAGACAGACTTTAATTTTAAAGCACCATCTTCAAGGTTCTAAGAGGTTGTAAAAAACAGCTTATAATGTCCACATTAGTGCTGAATAATTTTATGTAATGAGTGATTAGAATACTTATGGAAAAAAAAAAACCTTTCTCAATCTAGTTAAATTTCCAAATTAAGTACTTGGCCACTTGTTGTTCTGTTGACCATGATTTTCTGCATGGGTATTAGGGGAATGAGCTGAACTTGTGGTGAGGAAAGAGAAGGATGCAGGCTATATCTCAAATTTTTAGTTTTCAGTAAAAATATATTATAATATTAGCTATGAATGGTAAATGATTTTTCAACCACTGCACTTTTACTGTGGTTTTACTATAAGTAAAAATATTTTAGTATCATTTGGTCTTTTTTCCTGCACTTATCAAGGAACTGAACTGAAAAATACTTTGTACACAGTTAATACCAATAAGAGAAGATGAAAGCTGAGTATTTATTGTTAAGTGCAGTCCTTCCCATTTAGTATCTTGATATTATGATGCAATTCCACTGGCAAAACCCACTAAAATTTATATGACAAGATGAAGTTGAAGTGCTTTAGGTAGATATTTATCATATTTGTTTAAATTATGCTTGCCTATATGTACCTGTGAAAACATGATGTGAAAGGTTCCATCAAGGTATAGGAGATCAGAGGTTTACTAATTTTATGCAAAGTAAATTTAATAGACTTATAATGTAATTATTATATTAATAACATAACATATGCTATATATCTCCAAAAAATATTAATGCATCTACAACTACATATATATATTTCCTCAGTTCATGTATGTTCTTTTCATCTTTATTCTCAATTTATTTCTCTAGTGTAATTTTTCCGTTAAAAGAGAAAAAATACTGGGTTGTCTCCTCTGTTAGAAGATTTGCATTTTCTACATGTGTTTGCTTGCATGTTATCCTTATCCAGAAGTACAATTTACAGGCTCCTGGTAGTAGAGTAGATAGGAAATTTTCAGTGAAAGAAAGTCAACATTTTTGACAGATCTAGACAATTCCAATAAATGTAGTTCCATAACACTGTAATTACGGATATCTGCTTCAAGCACAGAGTTGAATCAAAATTATTTTAAGTGTACAATTAATGAGTAAAACTAAGGCCTAGTTACCTTTAGCAAAATAATTATTCCAACAGATAATTAAGCATTTAAATATTATTGGTTATAACAGTATCTAATACCGAAGACTTAATAAGGGTCATATTTAAGATGTGTGTTCTCAGAAAGCCTGTTTTACTCCACAGGAGAAATTCTGTCATGCAGTTTTAAGAAATTGTGATGAAAGTGTAAAGTGATAAAGTAACAGGATGAAGGCTTCATTAGAACAGTGAACAAAACTCAGTAACAACAAACATCCTGTGAAAGCTGTAACAGAGTCAGCAATAACAACCATCTGCAAATACTGAAAAGTTAGAGGAAAGAAGAGAAAATCTTTGCTACACTAAATAATCCTTTTCGAATTTTTTCTGTTACTAGCCCAGCGGCTCTCAGGCATTCGTTGCACACCTCCAAGCCATCCTTACAAATATTCACATGTCCTATTGGAAAAAAAGTTATAAAAAATATTTCCACTAGATTTTTTTAATGGCTTTTACCAGAAAAAGGTGAGAATGCGAGAAGTACATAGGACTTACAGCAGAACATGCATATTCATGCTTAAGTAAAGTTTCTGTTATCACTGTTGACACTAGCAAGGATCATCTCTGGATCTTATTATCACTGTCAATTAATGAGCTGCAAAAGGCATAAATTATCTTGGTTTAGCCATTGATACTGATTTTCTTCTTTTTTTTTTCCTTAATTCATGAAGTATCTACAAATCCCTTGTGATTTCCAAACTGTGTAAGTAATTCTATTTTTACTGTTGTGCAATGATAAGAGTAAAATTAGAACGAAACGATGGCCTTGTCAAAATCAACATAATTACCAGTAACATTTTTACTTTGGTGGGTTTGGATTTTTCCCAGTTCATTAATACAAAAATCTCACCTCACTATGAGCAGAAGAGAAAATTGGTCAATATAAAAAACTGTTTGTACCTGAGGGCTTAAACATACTACCTCAAATGCTAAGCTTTTACTAAATTTTTCTAGAATTTTAAGATGAGTCTGCCCAGACCTCTGCCCAGGTGACAAATATGAGGAGGAGAGCAGCAGAGGTCTCCTGTTGTCCCTGAGGTGCAGACGTGTAAAGCCAGGCACATAATTTTGCCTCATGCAGGTCAGCTTTCTGGAGGCTGCAACATGGCTCAGCTCCCTCCCTCACGGCCAGCTTGCTCTGCAGGCTGCCCAGCGTGCCTCAGATGCCACGGCTCTATGGCTCATCTGCTTGCTAAACCTGTATTTTCCTATGGAAAATTCACTGACTTAGTGCAAGAGCCCTCCAGAAGCACACTGAGAATGAGTGAGTTCACACACCCAGGTACAAGTTTTTCCAGAAAGTATATTATAACACAGACTGAGCTCAGGTTGTTTAAGAGGCTCATTGTGATTACAGTACAGTACAGGCCCTTCCTGAAGGATCAGAAAATTTCTGCTCTACATTATATATGATTTTTAAAACGTAAAGCAGGGCTCAAGACTTACAGAACTAGAATATCCTGAGCTGAAAGGGACCCACAAGAGTCCAGTAGAACCTTTGGTCCTTCACAGGACATCTCCAAGAGTCATACAATGTACCTGAAAGCATTGTTCAAATGCTTTTCCGGGCTTGGTGCTGTGACCACTTCCCTGGGCAACCTGTTCCAGTGCCCAACCACTCTTTGGGTGAAGAACCTTTACCTAATATCCAACCTACACCGCCTCTGACACAACTTCAGGCCATTCCCTCACGTCCTGTCACTGGTCACTAGCGTGAAGAGATCAGTGTCTGCCCTTCTCTCCCTCACAAGGAACTTGTAGCTGCAGTGAGGTGTCCCCTCAGTCTCCTCTTCTCCAGGCTGAACAGACCAAGTGACCTCAGCTGCTCCTCATACAGCTTCCCCTCAAGGCCCTTCACCATCTTCATGACCCCTCTTTGGACACCTTCTAATAGTTCTAAATCCTTCTTATACTGTGTCACCCAGCTCTGCCCCCAGCACTCGAGGTGAGGCTGCCCCAGTGCAGAGCAGATCGGGACAATCCCCTCCCTTGCCCGGCTGGCGATGCTGTGCCTGATGCCCCCAGGCCATGGGTGGCCCTCCTGGCTGCCAGGGCACTGCTGGCTCATGTTCAACCCCCCACTGACCAGGACCCCAGATTCCTTCCTGTGGTGCTGGTCTCCAGCTGCTTTCTCCCCAGTTTGCACATACATCCGGGGTTGACCTGTCCCAAGCTGCACTTTACTTGTTAAACTTCATATAGCCACTGACTAATGTTCTGTTTTTCTTCTGTATTCATGGGATGAAGCAGCAGTTTATTCTTCACTAGCAGTTTAGTCTGTATGACAAATGGAAACTGCATTATATGCATCAGAAAATTCCCTCCTGATAGAAAGTCACAGCTAATAATTGCTTCAAATCAGGCCAAATTAGAATATCCTTTTCCTTATAAATGAACAATATTTCCTTCACAGCTCTTTCTATTGTTAGATAGAAACAACTTTTATCACAAGTTATAAAAATAAAAGGCTGTTCTCTTTTTCTTTGCTGCTTGACTGTCTTTAAGGGTAACCCTGCGTGTTGTGAGAAGGCTCTGTGTTTTCTATGACATAAGAATATTTACATTACATATGTAATGTACATTACATTATCATTTCCGCTTGCCACATTTCAATAGTTTTCATCCATTTGTAGCCTCATTTTTCCCATAGGTCGTTGCATATTTTGACAATATAATTTATATTCCAGAGATATGTGATAATTTTGGAATACAAATCCACTATTCAGAATATGTTCTTTCAGGTTTCCATTAAAAATCTGAGAGTGGCAGGGAAAGTTTTCCATATGACATATTTATTTCCAGAATTCATTTTCATCTTTATTGTCCCTGTTCAGTTACACCACTTAAATCCCTAGCATGATAAGAAAAGATAAGCACAAGAGCTCTCTTGGTTGTGTCACAATCTTTTTATAGATGAGGAAGCAACTGGAAGAAATATTCCTCTAGAAACACTAATAATTTTTTTTTAGGAAAATAGGTACTCTCTGGTTCAGAGATGAAACAAAGCAGTTTTCTGGTGGGGTTTTTTTTGTTTTGTTTTTAAGACTGCAATGCAGTCCCCCTTTCCTAGGTGCTTCCTTTACCTAGGAAGTAAAGATGTTTGACATAAACTTTGAATGATAAGACAAAAACCTGTGTATTGACTAGCACTGAAAACTTTGCTTCCTATAGAGCTACGCACAAGACTTACATGGCACAGAAATTTGGTACAAGATTATAACACCATCTTATTTTAGGTAATACCTAATTTTTTAATTTTTTTTTTTAAGGAGCCAATTGCATGTTTATAACAATTCAAGGTAATAATTTTAGAAACAAAATTCTTCATATCTTTTCAAAGCTCAGCTCTTGGAAAATTAGTTTTTGTATTTCAGAATTGCACCTGGTTTTGATTATAGATCCCAATAAGCAGTCTGTTAGGGTGCCAAAACCTCAAGAGTAGTAGGAAAGACAAATGGCATCCTGCACTTACTTGCCAGTCAATGACCAGTACGGGTAGCTTTGAGGCAGCTTGATCTGCATGTCTCTTCACTAGCGGAAAAACCTTAACTAAAGAGAACAGCCCAGTGAATTCTGCGTGCTCTCTGAGAATCCTTCCAAGGTGCACTCTGACAGTGCAGAATTCAGCATCTTCATTAAAGGAGTTGCTCAGAAACTCTACCACTCTCTCTCACATTTTTTTTTTTTATCATTTGATCTAACCTGTATTTGAGCTTTCATCTTCACTCCAAGAAGTGCAGAAATGGCAGATGAAAAGGAAAGGTAATAGGAGGCAATGCCAATAAATAGTAACAGACAACTGGAGATTCATTGCTCCTCCTGGAAATAAGGCTGAATTTTGACTTATTAGAAAAAAAATATTGTTAGAACAGGGGTAGAATTAAAAGAATTGGTAAACTCGTAAATGATACAGTGCATGGGTTTTCCTATATGAACAGTCTTACAAAAAATTTATGATCCATAACTGAGACTCATAATTCTTGCTGCTTTGACTAGCTATGCCAATTGTACTCTTACTATCCTTTTGTCACTGGAATATGCATTTGTTACAACAACTGCCACCAGATCTCAAGCTGCACTCCACTAATGTGGTCATTCTACACATAAAATCTTCAAAGATTTCACAACCTACTTGTGCAAAATCACAGGTCAAAAGAAAAAGAGAACACACTAAAATGAAAGCTTTTGCTTAAAGCTAAACACATTCAGGATTTAAATAATGTTAGATCCCCCCACTCTTACATTTACTGGAATATGTCACATCTTTACTCTACCATTACCGACATACTATTACATTTTCTTTGCTTCCAGCTCTTTTAATATTTTTTTTCTTAAATTGAATATTAATGAATGTTGCAAAAGAAAAAAAGGTTCTTTCTTTTAAGAAAGCAGACATGGAACAAGCACGAATATAGTTACATTTAACTTTTAATTTGGATTTGGAAAGAGTAATAAGCATTTAAGAGTAAAAAGTACTTGCCACTAAATTTACAGGGAGACATGTTGCACAGGAGGAGCCAGACCTGTAACTTACATAATGGATATCATAATGTTGATATGTATCTATTGAAAATTTGACTCAATGTCTTTAAATGTCGAATGAGAGATAAAAACAAGTTAAAGTATTTTGTCAGTATGTCTCTCTGAAAACACAGTAGCTATGCCTTCTAGTGCTCCCCGTGGTTCTGTTTCCCAAGATATCAAAGCTAAAGACTTTTTAGACAACGCATTTTCTGCTCCATCACCCTTCCTTACTTTCCTTCACAAGAAAATCTGAGCATAGAAAGTCAGTATGTATATCCAGGTGTCAAGCCTTTTCTCTTACAGTGTGTAATCAGTCTTTGTCTCCAAATTTGTTTTGTGCAGGCAGTAATATTACTGCAAGAAAAAAACCGTTGTGATTAATGACTATGCTAAATACTGAAATAATACATAAAGAGTCTCTATACTTTTTATATTTCTTCCTTCATATTCATCAAGCATACACCTTCTATCTTTGCTCTTACAAACTAACAGAAAGAGAAACTAAAAGAGAAAGAATTATTGTGTATTAATATTTTTTTCCTCTCAAATTTACAGTTTCTTTCCTTTGTACTGAAACAAATTATTCTAAATTTTTTTTCTGTAAATTATCGCTTAGGTAGCAATGACAGATGGTGTATCCACCTGCTTCTTGTTCCCTTACTAACATCAATAATATTATACAACTCTATAAACCAGCTTACACTAAGGGATTGCTGTCATCAGCCATCAATGTTCACAAGGCCAGAATACTAATGAGGTCTTACTGTGGACACTAACACACTCACTGGATGTGTTTTTCAGTATGATGTGTGTTTTTCAGCAACAGAAAAATCCTACTTAGGAAAAAAAGACTATAAACTAAAGGGAGTACTTTACCCAGTTCTAATTTTTGCTGTCCAGTAAGTAGAACTACAATATGTGTGATGTATTCTAGCAGCCAGGTCTGTTTCACTTTAATTGCAAACCAGAGACCTTGGAAAAGAATGCTACCTTTTTTCTGTTTGGCTTTCTTGCTAGATTTTCATCTCAAATGCTTTCACGTTTAGGTATTCTGATTACCAATACAGATTTATGTACAGGGGTGTCACCTGGGGATATGTAACTGGCTAGCTAAACATTCAGAAATCAGTTTAACCATTTAGAAACATTATCTTCCCTGAGTCATTCTTGTTTGGCTCTTAATGAAGTGTCTAGTGTGCTGCACGTTATACAGAAACGCCCTTTTGGCTTTCTCTGCATCTGGTTTTCAAAACTGCAGTAGATTTTGGGTGTGAGATTTATAGTAGGTCCCTCCTGCATAAATAGGAGAATGTCTATTACTGCATAACCTCTGTTTTGTTGTCCTTCATCCTAGTCGCTGTCTTCCTGCAAGATAAACCTGTTTCCACACAGCTTTGTTGCAGGGGCCAGCCAGTGTGGCCCCACCTCTGAATCATCGTGTACCCCCTGCCACCCTCTCCTTGTTTTCATCTTCCCAGCATGTAGATTCATAAACCACTAGCGTGTCCTGGCAGCGTGCTTCTGCTTCACAGAGCACCACATAGGTTTACAAACTGACGCAGTGGTGAGCTGAAAAAGAGCCTTTAGTCTCAATAACACATGGCTGTGTGTTTTAGTTAATTACTGTGACTGCACTTTGGTGGGGAAGAACACATGTCCTACAGGAACCCCACTGGGCCATGGTGGCTATGATTATTTTTGCCCTCTGCAGCACACCTGCTGCAAAGGAGACCTTCCTCTTTTCTTTCAGAGTGTTTCTTCTGGCCCTTCTGGTCTCAGTCTGCAGTGCTTAGCTCACAGACCCTCTGGACTGATGTTAACAGTTGTTCTTTTGCAATCTGACGGTAGGGAGAACATACTCTGCCCCTCCAAAAAGCAGAACCAGAATAACCAACCTCCAAACACTGAGAAGTGCACAAGAAAATCATCCTGTAGTGTGCTTGAGATGATAATCAGAAAATTGATTGTGCTCACTGTATGTATTTAATTAGAACATCTCCATAGTCAGCTGGACACCTTTGCATTTCAGTATGAACACCACTACCTATGGTTGTTTCTACTTCTGGCATTTTGTGCCCAGAATATTAAAGAAATGTAATAAACCCAAGATATTTACCTTCTTTCCTGTATTTCCTTCAAAACTGAAGTGGTTAAAATGGTTGTCAGGAAATTAATTACACTACAGCGTGTCAACACATCTGAAATACTATGGTCTTAGAAAACAACCCCACACACCCAAACTCTTCTTACAAAATTTAATTCGCCTCATTTACAATTTAGCACACAATATTTGTCTTACTTCTGGTATTCCAGATGTGCACAAAATGAAAGAAATATAAAAACATAGAGGAAACTATCTATTAAATGTATTTTTTAAAAATAAAAATATCTTTAAATTACTGTTTGTTTTTTGAGGTGTGTTTGTCAGACTCATTTTCAAATGGGAAAAAAATGGATTTATCAATCACTCTCCATCACTACAAGGACTCTTATTAAGTATCAGGTATAAAAGATTTCTCTTATTGTATCAATCTGTTCTGAGGAAAGGTTTAAATAGTATGTTATCTCATAAGCACATTTATTTTTATTACTCCAAGGGTTATTTGAAGAATAAACTTTTTTTAAAAAGTCTTAGTCAACCAAAAGAACAAAAAAACTTTTATTACTTAGACATTACATACTTTATTACTCAGATAAGATATTTTCTTAAGGTTAAATACAATGAGGTTTTATTTAATTAATATCTCTCCATTTCTGATTGAAGTTTATTTAAAATGAATAATGAGATTGCAAGCAAAGAGATCATAAGAGTTAATGAAAATATGTCTTTTTATCCTCTTACATCTAACCTTTTTTTGACAGAAGTCGTGGTAGAACCATAGAAGCAAAGAAATCATAGTAAAATCAAATCTTAGCATCCATTTTTGCTCGTTAAAAGATTATTCTCTTTTTTATTGTGTATATATATTTGCTGAAATGAAACTCAACTGTCAGCTCCTGATTGCAACATGAGTACCACTATGTCTTCATGAAAATCTGTCACAGTGAGTTAACAGGCTTACAATATTTTTATTTTAAATGACATACTGATCACAGCTAGTCAGAATTTTACAATGCTGCAGAAAGGGTTAATTTTTGTCCTTGTCTTCTTTTGAAAAAGTTCAGTTTCTAACATTTTAAAATATTTCAAATTCTGGTTTTATTCAAACTACTTTTCCTTTCAAAATACCTCACAGCTGAGGGAAAGTAAAACAATCTTTGGAACTTTATTTTAAAAGTAACTTCTATATTATTATGAGATAAGGCTGACAAAAAAATTTTATCTGTTCTACTACAGTGAATGTTAAATATACTCTTTAGTATATCCTGGCCATGTATAAGCTTGTTTCTTTTGCTCCAAAAAACATGTGAACATTATGATCCTTAACTAACAATGCTTTTCATAGGTATATAGTCTTGAGCTGAGCTCCTGATTATCTTGACTTCAGGGCTTTTAGTTATCTCAGAGAAAAAACAGGACAATCCACAGGTGCTAGCATTCCTGTGAAGAGATTTTTACCTCTGCAAGACATCCAGGACAGTAAAATCCATTAAAAAGAGAATTTTTATCCTCATGGCATAATATGGTTTAGGATAGAGGAAGCCATGATGGGAACAGAAACAGTAAGAGATTTAATCCCATGTGTCTGAAATATTGAAAATGAAAACTGGTAACTTATAGTATTGTCATCTACCTGTAGACTTTATGAAAATTCTGGTCGGTGATATAATAAGGCTCACTTGAGGTGACCAAAACAAAATCACTTCTTCCCACCAAGATTTCATCCTCTTGAAAAGATAGCTTTCACATTGAATTGCATGTTTTGGGAGGAAGAGAACAATGATAAAAAGCTTAAGCTTTGTCTTAATTTCCTTATTACTATCCCTTGAACATGACAGAAAAAGTCAAAGTAAAACTGTGCAAACTATTCTTTTTTTTTTTCCTTAGATTACTATTGAATTACAACAGCTTTTTTTCATTAGCCTGAAGAATAAATAAATTTATAATCTCAAAAAACCCAAACAAACAGATAGTTCATCATTATTTTTTCACAGGAAGTATCCTATATTTCACAGAGCCATTGAACACCTGTATTTTAAAAAATCACAAATTATTCAATTTTTCATCCTTACCCTTTCAGTTTATTTAATTTAACCGGTAGGATAATGTGATTCAGGGATTAATATAGGATGGAGGAAATAATTATTTTATCTTCCCACACATCTTGAAATCAAATGAGATTATTTTTTCTTGTCACAATGTGGTATCCCAAAAGTCCAAAAGACATTGTTGAAACTGTGACGAATTCTTCAAAAGTCACCTTTTAGTTTTCATGTAACTAAACGGGCAATGTGAACAAAATCAAGTTGTCTCCAGAGGAGGTGAGTGAGAGGGTAAGGGATATAACTAGGACAGGCAAGGCAAGAATTTTCACTTTCTCTTTGTTTTCCAGAAGAATAAAATATTTCCACTCCTGTCTCAGCATAGTTTCAGATCTTTCCCTAATTCACAATATTTTGGCAACTCTGCAGAATGCAAAGTAGGAGTTACAGATTAAAGAATAAATTCTACTTGTAATAAAGTGACACAGGTTAAATGTCCTCCATGTGTTGTCATAAATTTCAAGTCATAAAAAATGCCACATATCATTTCACAAAGTCCTTCCAATTAAATAATTAATAGTATTGTTTGGTTGACAGATCTATAAGCCAACACACACTGCACAGTTTTTTAAGTTTTGTGAAGATTATTAAAATGCCAATGAAAGTATATTATTTTAGGGAAAAAGAACACCCTAAAGAAATAATTAAATTCATTTGCGAAAAACAATGTATTTGACAGAGTTCAGAGCTCAGATGAAAGATGTCTAAAAGGGCCTTGCCTGATCCTGTGTGATTTCCTATGAAACTGAAGAGAAGAAAAAGAAATATATAGGGAAGTAAATCTGGCTAAAGTAAAAAATTTCTATAACACTATAGGGACAAAAAAAATTTAATACAGTCTATTATATGTTCCTTGTCATTTTGCAGCAGTTTTGCTTTTAGCTCCAGTATTCCAATCTCTTCTCTTTAATACAGATTTTCATTCTTCATACCTCATGTGTCCTAGCTTTGATTCCCTTTTAGCTAACCCCAAGAGCTGCTTGCTAAAAAAGAGACAGCGTTTATGTTCTGTTTATTGTGCTTCAGATAATACCATTATTTCTACAGTATATCCTTTTTTCCATATTTCTTGCCAGGGAAAACTTCTCTGCTCTGCCAGTTCCTGGGATCAAGCAGAGTCTTGTCTGCAGCAATTTCAACTGTATCTCTCACTCCGTAGCTTCAGAAGAAGGTTGGTGTAAATCATTCCGTGTATCTGAGCAGATAATAAATAAAAATTTGAAAATCATTTTTCAGGACCTCACATGTTCATAAGCAGGACTCTCACAAGACTTGTTTGCTGGGCCAACTCGCAGCACTCATTGCTTCTGCAATTCAATTGAATGATGACGTTGCCTGTGGTTTAGCATAATTCATAATTTATACTGTTCTGTTCCCAGCGTGTCCCATGACAACAAAACTTCATTACGTCAAGGTGCTCCTGAAGGGCTGCACAGCCCTTGGGAGTATCAGCCACTCTTCCCAGCTTTGTGTTGTCAGTGAAATTGCTGAGGAGGCCTCTGGCCCTTCATCCAAGTCATTGGTGGATAAATTAACCAATGCTGGGCCCAGAATGGAACCTTGGGAGGCACCACTATGGACAGGCCTCCAACCAGACCGTGTGCCACTGATTATGACCCTTCGAGATCTGTTGTTCAGCCTGTTCTCAGTCCATCTTAGTAAAAAAAGTCTCTGGCTTATGCAAACTGTGTTCTATAGATGTTTGTTCATTGTTTAGGTCTAAGTTATTTCCTCAGCTGAGGTCAGACAAACTGAATTAAGAGAACTATGGCAATATGAATCTTACATGAGTTTTCAAAGGAAAATCAATACAAGCCCAAATCATTACGACAGTACTTTGGCTGCTTAAACTTCTGTAAGAGCTACTTTTGGTATGTTTTCAAAATAAAATGCAGGATGAATGCAGAATATTATTTGATAAGTCTGTCTTCAGTACAAAACTTCAGAAAACTTTTGGTAAAATAAATAGTCCATTTTCTTCTGTGAAAGATCAGGGTAGAATTGAACAAGATAAGGTATTTGTCCAGCTATATCTCTTTTCTTACATAAAATATGTCTACAATAAATGGCATAATAGGAAGATTGATGGAAATCCATGTGCACTTAAGATAGATTATTTACAGAGGAAAGTGAAAGCCTTCAGCAACCATAAAAGTACACAATTGATTCCTATGTTGTATCACATTTTTGTTTCATAAAGTTTTTTCAGCATTCATTGCTTGGCCATTGCAACAGAAACAGATGAATGGTTATTTTGAGGGTCTCTGGCAGTGTAAGAAATGTGTCATGAACTGCATTTTTCAGAAGCAATTTAGAACTCAAAGTCAAAACTAGAAAAAGGCATGAGTTTATATGTGAGTGCTGGAACAAGCTTCAGGAAAAATATTCTTGAGGTTTAGAAAGGAAATGGAACAAGATTTCAATATGTTTTCTATGTAGCAGTAAAAACTGAGTAAATTTCAGCTCAAGTAAAAGGGAGCACTTTGTGCCAAACATGAATCACTTTTTCCTTTCTTCTCTCCCTGTCCTTCTTTTGAAAATCACACCTATTGTGTGTATGGGTTTTATTCTCAAAAGTACTGAAAGCTTCTGCTCCCACTTAACATCAGCAGAAAAAAGGTTTATGACAGCCTTGAAAGAGGTACTTTCCCATACTCCGCTCATATGCAGCATCTTGTAGTACGAAGGCTCATGCTTCCCTCCTTTGTCAGCATGTCTCAAAAGTAAAATGCTACTCAAAGTGAGGGAGATACTTGTTTTGGTTGGGTTTAGGGTAGATAGGGCGAAATGCAGGTCTGACTCCTGTTTTCCTGGTGCCACACGTCAGAAATAAGATGTAACAAAATAAACCATTTAAAGATGAAATAAAGAGACAGAGAAGGAAAAGAAGGGCAACACATTTGGAATCAGACAAGATATGCTTGATGGTCTTAGAGCAAAAACACATTTCAAGGTTGAGTTTAGCGCACAAGCGATTTGACTTAGGTAGTTAGCCGTGCATGGCATAGACTTCACCCTTTAGGAATAATTAAATGTCTCCAATTACCAGGATTTAACAATCAATGGAGCAGTCAGACCTGTGTGGAAGCTGTTTGTCATTTGATTTCATAACTTCATGTGGAGACAAACAACAGGGGAAAAAGATGTGCATTCTTACAAATTTGTACCACAATGTCTTTTACCCATTTTCCGGTTATTATAGCATGCACTGCCTGTACTTTACCTGATGAAACTCTACTTTCTGATCATGCTAACAAGATAAATCTGCCAATATTGAAATGGTTTGCCAAAAACCTAGCAACTGTGCCTTTGCCACACTTAGCCATACTTACAAATGTGCATATGACCTGCCTTTTGATTATTCGGGCTTCATATGTCCCTACACTACCAAGGTTCAAACATCTCCAGGCAGGAGTGCAAACTCTTGGAAAGCTCAAAAGGGAGATAGCCCTCTTATCCTCTCGATTAAAAGTCATCCTTTACCAAGCTCTTTAAATATATAGTGGCACTCCTGTAGTGACTGTTTCTTTCCTGATTTGACCTCACCGAGCCATTCTGCAGGACACATGGAAAGTGAGCTGGAGGTTGACCATATTAAATAGCAGACAAGCAGAGAACACATCCCTAGGTAGGTAGAAATCAGGGCCATAATTACTTCTGCTATGTTTATTTCAATGCAGTGAAGTTGTCAAATAATAGTTTACTTGTTTGTTTTTTTGCTATTAATCAAAAGTAGCGGAAACAAAAGCTGTAAAGGAATAAATTGATTTTCTCGCATTACATTCAGTAGTAGAGGTGTTACATAGTCCTACTATCAAACACACATCTGACAGAGTTTTCAGGAATGATTTAGAAAATCAGTTAAATTCTCAGATAGTACTATCCCTGAAAAGATATGACATGTTACTCTTATTTACACCTCTATGTGACAATAAAAGTACATTTATTTAAGAGATGTAATCACAGGAGTGAACAAAATAGGGGTAAGAAAAAGAAAGGGAGGGCATGAAGCAAACTATTTGGCCTGTATATCTCTTGCTTTGCCCTTCAAGCAGGGTGAGGAGGTGAGGAGCCAGGTCTTGATTTAAAAATGTCATTTGAATTCTGTGAGAAATTAACAAAGCTTGAATTTTACTGTCTTCCTTCTACAAGATAGCAATTGTGGACTTTTTATTCATGTCAGGAATAAGAATGAAATATAGTGCTTAAAGTGAGAGCTGTAGGCAGCAGGTGAACTTGTTGTCTAAGAAGCAAAAACAAATACTATGTTTACTATTAAATAGTAATTTTTTTAAAAATTTTTCACTTGTTTTTAGGTATTGAAAATAAAATTATCAAATATGAAACTGTTTCTTCCCACAGTCTTGCCTTAAAGTTCCTACAGTGTTGTACACTAAAATGAAAAATATCTTTTAAAACAACAGTTACAGAATCCCAGATTACAATTTCTATGTCCTAATTCTGACCAGGACACAGTTAAGTTTTTGCAGTAGCTGGAAGGGGTAGGTTGCTGAGAGGGCATGGCTAGGACATTATTCTACATTATTCTATACCACCTCATGTTGTTGCTGGGGGTGGGAGTAAGGGACTCCTCACTTTGGAGATGAAAGGTGTGGCTTCCACTTGAAAAAACAGGGTGGGCAGGGGGCAAAGCCATTGTTCATTGTCTCGGGGTCCACATTTCTGTATGTTAATCACCTTCTCTTTTGTATAATTTTGTTATTAATGTTGTTGCTGTTACTGTTCATTTTCTTCTCGTGCTGCTGTTTCCAGTAACTTGTTCTTATCCCAGCCTGTGATCTTTGCCTTTTGTGCCTCCAGTTCTCAACTCCATCCTGCTGCAGCAGGACAGTGTGGGGAAGGTGAGGCAGAGTCTCAGTGGGGGCACAGAACTGGGGAGTACCACTCCTAAACCACAACACTCTTCCCTTAGTGTGTTCTAGAACTTAAATGCAGAGGAAGTATTTTAATACCATATCCAAAAAGCAGATTGAAACTAAGACACTGTGTCCTGGAATCACGCTGGTGTAGCATTGACACCTGAGCACCTCTTCAGCAACACTGGAAATTCTTTATGATTTAAATGTAACATTCTAGAAGTAGAAAACACAAGGAAAACATAGTTAGTAGCTTTTTCTAGAAATTTTATTTTCTGACTGTATTACAGGTCATATGTGTAGAGCAATACCAAAACAACAGGAAACCAATAGCAAGAAAAAAGTTCAAAGCAAAACAAAATGTTTCTTTGGTAAAAGAACACTGCCATTTGTAGCTACATCAAACAGTTTTAATTTAAGAACTTATAATTTAAAAAAAAATTAAAATCTTCACTTGTTTCTCATTAGAAGATTCCTGTGATTCTTTTCACAAAAATTGCACAGACATAGCTGATAAATAACTGATAAATAATTGACTTTAAGACATGCATTAACTATGGCAGTCTGAAATAACTTCATCCTACAAAATTATTTTGCTAGAAATTTATATAAAGGGTAAGACCAATATGCAAGTCCTTTTATATGCTACAGCTACTGCCTCCAAACAGTGCATTGATTCAATGAGTTCTCCTAGATAACTTGTTTCTATAAGGAGCTAGTCACCTCTGCTTTCAGTGCCTGCCACTGAGAGCACATGACAGCATGTGAAAGGGAGAAAACAATTCAAAAACATGGGGGAATCCACATAGCAGAAGTGATGAAAACTGCAGATCTCATTTCAGTCTATTTCAAACTGCAAAATAGAAGACGTATTACATGTATATGAAATACAAACTGTGGATCAAATATGAAAGGGACTGGGGACTCAAAAATTTGAGAAAAGGTCCTAAGAAAAGCACTAGAAGCTACTGGAAACTCTGACAATAGGCATAGTTTCAGAAATTTGTATTGGAAAACACAATAGAAGCTAGAATTTCTTTACCAGCATGAAAATTGAGAAGTAACTAAAACAGCTGAAAAACATGGCATTTTTTTGGTCCATAACTGATGTCTTCAAATAACTAAGTCTAAAAGACTATAACAACCCTGAAAAAAGTAGTTTATGGAAGTCAGTAATCAAACAGAAAGGTGTAAAGTTTTCCCTACAGCTAAGCTAATGCTTCTGAGGGACTTCACCTCCACTGGCCTCTTGGTTAGCAGTGCTTGGACGCATCTAAACGCAAGGTGCCTTTCAACACTGATTTCAAGAATCAAGCAACTCTACTGGCCAGCTCAATCTCTTGCCCAGAGCAGGCTTAGCTGTGGAGTCAGACCAGACTGTTTAGGGTTCCATCCTGTAGGGCAGGAAACTCTCCAAGGATGAGATGACACCATTGTCCTGGGCTCCTGTCATGTTCCCCAGCTGTTCTAGCAGGAGAAAAGCCTTCCATTAGCTCCAGCTTCTATAGCCCTTTTCCTAATTTTTTATACTTTTTCTATGGATAGAAGGTGCCACAGTTATAACTTCAGCTGTTCAGGTACATTTCTTAAACTTCATGAACACTCAAGCTAAGTTTGGTAATCCTAACACTGCTGATTTCATCAGACCTCCTGACCACTACGTAAAAACAAGAATGATACCTACTGCATGCCACTTAACATCAGTTCTCTGGTCTTATTAGTAATTCTAAGTTAAAACACACAACTGAATTAATAATGGGTTTATGTCAGCTGTAGTGCATAAGTCCTGCCAGAAAAAGTTGACCCACCAAAATTGTTAGGGCAATTTGTATGAGCCTATGCTTTGAGTTGTGCAGCTGAAAAGCCATAGACATCAATGTATCAATAAATTACAGCTGTCACAGTACAGAAACTGTAATCACCTTTGTTTTGACACTGATGTAAGAGCATAGAGCAAGACACTAGGCAAGTTGTGCTGAGGCAGTAGATTTTCCCTCAGCTACACTGTATGGCCATAGTTGTTTGATGAAAGTGGTTAGAGAATACACAAGATAGCTGAGGAGGCTGTGGAAGCTTCATTCTATTCCCTTGCTACACCCCATTATTTATAAGACATGTAGAAATATCATATGTAGCTCAAGTAATTGCCCCAGAGCCCATATTTTACTTATTTTATTCTTTCCTCAACTTCTCCTCATATTTCAAGTCTATTAATTCATTTCAGCCATTTAACTATAATAGAACAGTCTAATCCATGTGTTGCCTTTGATTGGGAAAAGAGCTCCTGGAAAAGAAGATACATTATTATCATTATCTTTAGCAGCACTGCATTTCTGGCTATCTTTGAATAGATTGAAGCTACTGTAGTCAAATTTTGTTCAAGATCCACAGCTGTATTATTGTTGCTCTCAAATGAAATGCAGAGTAGTGGTAAAGCTAATTATTAGCATAATCACATTTAAAACGTAGTGGAATGTGGTTACAATAGCCTGCAGTTTGCAATACACCAATCTGCCTGAAGTCCTCAGCTTCCTTCCACACAACAGGTGACTCATGCTCCAGTCTCACTGATCTCCTTAGGTAAAAACAGATGCTGCTCCACAGATAACTTCACATGGTGTCCATAACTAATTTTATGACTTTTTTCTTTGAAAAACTGAGGAAGAAAGATGTCATGAATAAACTTCAGACTTCTAGACAGAAAACGGTTTTGCAAACAGGGATTAGGGACATCTTTGCACCATCCAAAAAAAAAAAAAAAACAAAAAAGCTAGTTTCTTGTTAGAGTTATTTAAATGTTACAAAGGAAATTTGAAGCTTTACTTGTTACAGCATAAAACTCCACATGCAGTTTGCAATTATAAGCAATCAATACCTGTAGCCGCTGCTGAGCAGTTTCCTGTCTCTGTGGATTAACATTTGTTCTTAGCACTGGAATGTCATAGAAAGGTTGCATGGTTATGTTACAACAGCTGAGATCTTTTCTAAATTGTATAAATGAAACTTAATCATTATTACCTCCTGTAATTGTAGGTCCTGAAATGAAACATAATTACGATGAATAATTTAACATAATTTAATTGGATCTTGGGAATACTTTTATATAAAGCAAGTATATATTACTATCTAAAAATGACATTTTGTTACTCATTATTTACAGAGATGTATGACTTTTGCTCTGTTATAATTTTCAAAGTAGCAGAAATTCAAATATAGCAAACAAATACCAACATCTTGGTATCTTACACATAAAGACCCAAATCTCTGTTTGAATCTGGATGATCTAGAGAAAAATTAATGAAGCACTGAAATTTTAATTTTCATTCTCCTTGGTTATAACGGAAGAATAATTTGCTTAGATCATCTGCTGAAACTCATTTTCTATTATGTGTAAGCTGAGTGTTTTCTTAAAGGAAATACTCTTTTGTGATATCATTTCATTTAGATCCCTTTGTGTCTCTTTTTTGTCTCTCCTTCTCCACGCTCCAGCCCCATGGAAATGGAAAAAAAAACAAATTCCCCGAGGGGAGAAAAAAATCATGAGATTGCCTAAATCAAATGAAACAAACATGCTATCTTCGGTGAAATTATGTTTAACTTGGGCACAAAGGGTCTAGTCTACATTCAGGACACCAGTAAAGATTTATGAACAATGTTGTAAATTATACAAACCAGAATGGGAAATGTTGGATAAACCTGGATGTTAGCAAAGCTGGATAATGATCAGGAGATGGCTAAAGGAAGCTAAGAATAGAAAGCAATAAAAACAGTAGTACCAAATTAGAGGGAGGTTACTGGTCAAGTAACATAAAAATTAGTTGAGCTGCATCTGTTCAGCATTCACATTTCTACCCATAGTGCCAATTAGTGAAATGTTCTCATCTTACAAGGCTGAGATGCATCACCAACAAAAAAAATATGAGAGGTTGAAGCAATAAACGTGAAATAATATTAAGTGTCTTAAAATGAAAGTTCACTTTTTGTGTAAATGTCGTACCTAATGACAGTGTTTCCTTTAAAAAACCAAAATATTCCCCACTGTGTTGTGTTTCCTTACAATCACTAGAGAGCCCAAATGGCATGAAGAGAGTAGGCTTAAGGCAGGTGTGCTGAGCAACTCAGCTGGCTCTGGGAACAAGGGTCACAAAACCTACTGCATAATGTGGGCAGGAGAGAGTGCAGTTCCAGAGGCTACAACTCCTGCTGGAAAAGACAGTCCTACCTCAAAGGAGGAAAAATAAAATGCTACAGAAGGACCATAGTAGACTACAGAGGTTTTTGAGCGTCAGAAAAGAATAACTGATTTTACTTAAATAAAGATCAATGTAAGAACTACCTGCAAAGACACCATGCAAAGATGGAGAGAGACAAATAAAAATCCATTTATGGTTTATTTTGCTAGGTGTTTTCTTTGCTTTATGCTTTCTCTATTCAAAAAGTTTAAACAATTTCATTTAACTCAAATAAAGGAGTGGTTTTGTTTAGTTCAAAACCACTTAAATCTGGGGGCAGGACTAAGTGTGGGAAATGATAAAGGGTGATCCTTATCAATCCACCAAAGCAGTGGTTGACTCAGACCTCTGTCAGCATGTGAAAAGCAAACCAAAGAGAGAGAGCAAAAGAACTTCAAACCCGTAAAAGTTATTCAGTTAGAAAAACGATGATATTACACAAATAAATGGGGTATGTACCAACTGGAGTATTCTTTCTGAACAAAACTACCCTCTACACTCTGAAAGCTAACAAAAAGTAATTTAAGGCACTGAGGGACAAATAAACCTTCAGATGTTCTCACACACAAGCTGTACTCAATGGGTATACACAGCACCCATACTTTAATCTGTTATTGCACCTACCTAATCTAAACTTTACCTTGATTTACTTCAGATTTTCCTACCTGTACTTTTCTATTCTCTTTCATGAAAATTTTCAAGAGGCAGATAAGTATGTGCTAATGAGTGTGTTTTTATATACATTAAATTAAAATTGGAAATATTTTCAGGCAAGCCTATGCTCAATGATTTCAGAATTTTTGTAATTCTGAATAAAATTAAATTTAAAAAACAACTATTTTTTTTGTTCTTTTCCCTCCTGTAGCAAACAGCCACAGAGTTATTCAATGAGTTGTGTTGCACATCACCTGATCTGATAAAACTGAATGCAGATACATACAATTCTCTCTTCTTCCTGGATTTTTCACTTCGTGTTCTACTTCACTAGAGACCACTGCACTTATTTCTTGGCAGAAAAAGATAATATTTCTGTTTGCTTTCCTGCCTTTTAGATAATAAATTTCAATTTTAAAGCTTTTACTGTCAAACACGCACAAAATGAAGGTAGTTTTCCAAGGTTTCTGCTGCTATTCCTGGACTTACTGTTAGAAATAGCTGAGAAGATATATCAATTTGTTTGTTTGATTTGCCTTTCCTAATAATTTTAAGTACAGAAATTTTACAATAATTGGGGAAAACAATTCTATTAGCACCTTTAACTACATAAAAGCTGGTCATTCATTTAATGTCTGTTAACTTTACTGGTTTACAAGATATTTATTTACCAGTCTGTACACAGGTTTGTGCAAACATGATGCTCTAAACATATATTTGGATGAGTAGGCTGTTGAAGCAGGTTCAGATGAAGAAAGAAGATCAGCACTGACAGCAAGCTGAATGTGAAATAGCTTCCTCCCCACTCTTCCTCTCAGAGAAAATGTTAAAGACATTCCATAATTTCTTCTGAATGATTATCTGAGTAGAGTTTTCAAAAAATCAATAAAAAATAAATATGAACCCTTACTTGACATTTTGAGCTAACAAATAAACATTTCTGCCAGTTTAATAGAATGTTAACTTGCCTGACAAGAACTTTAAGCTGAAATCAAAGTGTATATAGATCTCAATTCATTATAGGTCACTGCTCTTACCACAAAACCTCCGTTTCAGGGCAAACCTTTAAGGAAACATCTGATAATTGGCAAGAAAAGACCTGGAGTGATGTGCTGGCTTTGGCTGGGTTAGAGTTAATTTTCCTTATAGTGGCTGTTATGGGGCTGTGTTTTTGATTTGTGCTGGAAACAGGGTTGATAACACATGGATTGATTACACAGAGCCAAGGCCTTTGCTACTCCTCACCCCACTGCACCAACATGGAGTTCAGAGGGGGCAGAGGCAGGACAGCTGACCTGAACGGGCCCAAGGGATATCCTCTACCACATGGTGTCATGCTCCACATAGGAACCTGGGGAAAGAAGAAGGAAGGGGGTATGTTTGCAGTGATAATAATGTTTGTCTTCCTAAGAAATCGTTTGGTGTAATGCACCTGCCTGCTTCTGGGAAGCAGTGAAATTAATTCTTAGATTCATTTTCATTGTGTTTCAGCTTTGCTTTACCTGTTAAACTGCCTTTATGCCAGCCCAGGGTGTTTTGGACCTTTACGCTTCTGATATTCTCCCCCATTCCACTGAGCATGTGGGGCTCACTGGGGTTAAACCACAGCATGATGTAATCAGAAAAGGTGTGTAAAAAAAGATCTGAAAATTAAAGCATTAAATTCTGAAGCAGTATTTGCTTTTCAGAGACTCAGCTGCCTGGAACCTGGTGTTGAGTCACTGAGTCTTGCATTTGTAATAGCAATCTGAGGGCTTTGGAACACATGGCAAACAGAAAAATATTTCTGTCCTGCCTATAGTGGAGTTATTGCTACTGGTGAAACAGTGGGAAAGGCAACTTTTTGTTCCTAACATTAGCTATTACTAAAGTTATATAAAACAAAATTTGGGAGGTAAATGGGGTGTCACAGTAAAGCACAATGACTCCCACAATTATTAAACATTTTTTACAGTATGAATACTTCTGATAAAACTCTTATCTATAAAACCCTATGTGTAATCTGTCCCAGATGCATAAAATAGAGGCTTATTTGACTATAGAGGTTCACCAAGTTATTTCCTACTATTTGAGATACACACTTTACACTTCAAATACACAAGCATGCTGTTAGGCAAAGGGAAAACTTCAATTTTGTGTAAGCTGTTGTCTTCAGTGATATCAGAAGACAGCAGCAGGAGGAGGTCACATCCAGCAGCCCAACAGAGATGAGGCTGCCACAGCCCTGACCACGAGTCCAGCTAGTAGCAAGCCTGACCACGCATTTACCAGTGGACACATGCACACAAATACCTGTTTATACCACATGTGCACATGTATGCATTGCTGACCAGACAATTCAGCACAAGCTGACACATGTAATACTCACATGAAGACAAACAGCATGTGTGGCCTTGTTCTACTCCTCTCTCTTGTTGAGGAGGATGGACATATGTAGAAGTGAACATATACACATATATGTATATCATGTAAACACTGGCAAACACTGTCCATACCCACCTTGACCATTTTAACCCTTTTCCCTTTCTGTTTTCCCATGTTTTGTCCTCCACAGACAATATAGAAACGTCTCTGTTCCCTGCTTTGGTTCTTCTTAAAACTGTCCTTAAATGTGCGATAGCCTTGTGCAATTCTGAAATGCTCTTCCCCTGTATATCACAACATGATCCTGACCCTGACCCTGGCAGTGACACGCTGGATGTCACCTGAAAGCGTTACCACTGGTGATTGGCCTGGAATAAGCGTCCCCTTGACACAGGTCTGGAGCAATCCTAGGAGAGCTTAAGGAGACTGAGACAGAAGCTCATTCCCTTGGCTGGGTTATTGGGGTGCCTCCTCCTGCCACAACACCTGCGGGCTCACACATGCTTGTGGAGTGGTCTTTCTTAGACTGACAGACCCTGTGATGCCTGACAGCAGCTGGGAATAGCACTATTTAGGCTCCTCCACCTGCTCCACCCTAACTCTGCCTGTGGTGCAGATGCAATTTTTATCACAGAACACAAAACGCGTTAGTGGGGTACTAGCAGGGTTACAGAATATGCAACCTTATGGCTAGAATTTGGGAGTGGGTATCAGTTTGCTGCTGTCTGGAATACAAACAAGCAGACAGCTCTACTGAGCTACTTTTAGAGGATGTGTTATTCTGAATGTCAACAATAAGTGACAACCTTAACAAGAAGAACTTACGTTAAGTCAAGTAAAAGTAATTCTAAGAACATTTCCATGAAGCAAAAGATGTCTGTCATATTTCCTGCTTTATTGTTTTTCTGTAAGTGATCAGCCAGTTGTAAAGCTGTAAACCAGCCACCTAATGTTGTAAACAATAAGGTAACCTAGAAATATCTTCATGACTTCATCCACAAGCAGTCTACTAAAAACTTCTTTTGGGACTTACTCCATTTATCGTGGTTTCTGAGTAGCCTCAAAAATTGATGATTTGGAAAACAACAGTTTCCATAAATAAATATACAGTATTTCACAGTACTTTATTTAAATTTTGTTTTCCCAACATAACAGCTCAGTGGCAGATCAAGTCATCTTCAGAGCTATCAAAATCAAAGCAACAGTTGAGCTGAATAATGACCATTTTAACAAACAGATCACCAACCTCTGCTATTAGCCAGATTATCTCACCAATAAATATAGACAGGTAGGCACTACAACAAACTGCAAATAAGAAAAATTCTGTCTGGATCTTGTAAAAAGCTCATTGATGACAGCTGAAAGATTTGCTTGGACTTTGTGGGCTGTGTATTTTAACTGACAGAACCATCAACATAAAATATCAACCAGCAAGAGCAATGCATCCATCCTGATCCCAACATAAATTGACTGAAATTGCAACCAAAGGCTGCATTAACAGACTACTGTGAAAGTTCACTGTTTATGGAGCCCATACTTTCCTTGTTGAAAATTTCTTTCCTTTTTTCAAACCAGTCTCTACCAATTGCTCTGTGTCAAAACAGGTTCAAGGTTCTTATCACTTCAATTTCTGTAGCCACAGTCATGGAAGGGCAACAGCTCTCTAATTCAAGGGATTTTTTATATTTAATTTGTTTCAGTTATGTAGTGTTTACACATAACAACTGTCTCCTCTTAAGAGCTTGCAATGTATGTTACTTGCTCTATTCCTTAAAAAAACCCCATCAACAATCTTCAAATAGAGAAAATTTATGCCAAGACAATATATCAACCTCTATGTTCTTAAAATTATTTGTACTGAAGTATATTAGTCTTTCCCAGAACTGTGCATCATGTTACTTGGAACTCACCCTAGAAATAAGCAGTACCCTTAATTTAAGTCTCTCAACATGGTGCTAGTAGCTGCAGGAGGACGAGAAAAGCACAAAATTGAGAAAAGAGAAAAAAAGTACAGAAACACTAATGGCAAGCAGACTGACTTAACAGTATATGCTTGTGGTTTTCTCTAAGTAACTTTCTGTGAAGTAGACAAAATAATATTTACCTCAGATATTATAATGGGGGAAAACAAGTGTATCGCACTATAGCCTAAGGCTATTATTCCAGAAGTTGTCCTAAATCTTCATCTTTCATCATTGGTTTTATCTTCACCATGGTTTACATATCTATGTCATAATTACTACTTAAATTTTACGTTCTTTGACTCTGTTAGAGAATAAAATAAACCGATAAAGCCCTTCAGTAAAGCAACTGCACACAAGAGAGAAAGAAGCCAAACAGCTAAGAGACAGGCCATGTCCCACCCACTCTTAACTGAAAACACTTCCTTACCATCAGAGCTAAGGTATTTATCTTAATTGCTCTGGTTCACCTTCCCATTTTCCTCTTCCTTTGCATAAGTCAATGAAAGGTGCAACTCCTCCCTCCCTTCATAGACTGACAGGAGAGGAAGATACTGACAACAAGGAAAAGGGTTGAGGGGCTGCCTTTTGGTCTTGGAAAATAGGGAAAGACTTTTTTCTCACCTTGCCACTTCTTTTGGCAACATGAGCCACACACAAAGCTGGCTAACTGTGGCAGAAAATAACACAGAGATGCTCTTCCCAGAGCTGAAGAACAATATTATGTGACAAAGAAGTTAATCCACATAAAGTTTCCTCAGAATTTTCCCCACTGCTTCATGAAAAGCTGCAGAGTTCCATACAACTTTTTATGCTTAGAACCCAAGTGAGCAAACAAAGACAACAAAATGACACAACCATTGCTGAAAATTATATTTCATAGTCAATATTGCAAATAGAATACTGAATTTTTTTTTTACCTCTTTCAAGCTTCGTAAAGATTTTATATTTTCACATTCAGAACATAATTCTCTCCAATAGAAGATTGCAGAACGTGCTCTATTTCATAAAACCTGAATGAAGTTACAGTGTCATTTACTCCGTCTTCTCCTTTTTTTCCTGAGGGTCTAATACAGAAGAATTTACTCTGGTTTAACATTATGGTTGAAATAAATGGGTGATTTCATAAAAATAAAGGTGCTTCCATTTTAAATGCAAATTTGCAGCTAGAGTACTTGCACAAATTTTGTCCTAAATATTTTCAGGACAAAATTTTTGTCCTGAATTTTAGGACAAAATTTGTCCTAAATATTTTCAGGACAAAAATATTCAGATAATTTGGAGGAGCTTGCTGTAGTGAGAGAGCATAAATATATAGTCACAAGACTCCAGCTGACATTGTTTCTATTGCAAGAATTTATAACATGGAAAATTCTTTTCGTATTTCACTTAGTAGAACCCAAAGGCCTTCTCACAACTCATTTCAGCTTTTGGTTTTTGGTTCCAATCTGTTCCTAAGTGTAGCACATTTCCTCTTCTAAAATTTATGGAGTCACAACAGAAACTCTACACTCAGAGCCACAAAAAAGTAGATATTTTTTCTTTGTGGTACAGACTTCTCCCTAAAGTAGGTACAATGATCTGTGTGTGTTCTTTGCAGTTCAGCTCATAGGAATAAATATAATGAAGAAAATGCTGTATGACAAGAGTAAAAGCAGATTTATGTTAGCCTTACCACAAAGTTCTCACCATAAGCTATGCAAAGTAGATGGTGTTCTATAGGACATAGCCTCTATAACGATGCCAGCAGAGCCTTGCTAAAATGATCTGCGCACCAAATTCATATGCTGCATAGGAAAAGAAAAAGTTAGATGATACAGCCCACTGGATTTTAGTGAGTGCTTTACTGTAGCAGGGAAAGACCCAGTCAGCAAGGACAGAGAAGTCATGTTGAACCAGCACAACAAACACCTATTTGGACCCAGAAACACAGTAATTCCCTTCCCGCTATCCTCTTCTGATTCTTTCACTGCACCAGATGTATGATATTTTGTAATGCAAATTTTGTTTATTCAATATTTGGTGCTACCAACTATGACGCTCTAAATTCCATTTATAATTTTAACTACTTCATTGGAGTTATGCAAGCTAATAATCTGTTTTAAATCTATTTTATCCAATTTGATAACGGAATTACCATAAAAGGATGAAACAGAATATCATGGCAGATCCAGCTTGCAATCTCATTAAAGCAGTGCACATCTGTGTCTACTTCTGGTTCCTAACAAAACAGCTGAGTGATACAGATACATAGCCAAGAATTTAAATGGGATTTAGTTTCACAAAGATAAAGGAGACTTGAAAAAATCTCATTCAACACAGTGATGCCTACCTTCCAGTTATGGTCAATACATAAAAAGGAGAAGTCACCTAAATTCTGGCTTCCTAAAAAACCCTTTAAAACTTTGACCATTAAAGCTTGGTTTTAACAATGTAAACTTATGACCTCAACACCTTTACCTGTCCGTTTATTTTCCCTTCCAAAAGACAATGGCCTCTTCCTGATTTAAAACTTATAGCTGAACTATTATCTATTATCTTATGCCACTAAACACCCTTCACATGACTGACCATAATGGTACTTCTATCCTGTATATTATAAGTTTACCTGTATCACCCAAGTATTTTCAATCTGTCTGTACATCAAGGCATAAAATTTTCAAAAATAGGATTCAAAACCAAACTTCGAAGTATTCAGATTTGCACTGAAACAAGCAAATTTTGCTCCCTTGATTGAAACAAATGTTCCATTTCTTCAATGTGAAATTGATCTTAGCAGACACAGAAAAATAATGATCAAAGTTCCTAGGCCGAAGACAAGTATAGCAGTGTTTTCCCAACCTATAGGTTCAAAGTATGTAAGTCATTTTCTTCCCTATTCTCATCTGATTATAATTCTAGTCAATAATTTCTGAATCAGTATGTTTTACACTCTGA
This sequence comes from Callaeas wilsoni, assembly GCA_013398955.1. Taxonomy (NCBI): domain Eukaryota; kingdom Metazoa; phylum Chordata; class Aves; order Passeriformes; family Callaeidae; genus Callaeas; species Callaeas wilsoni. Next base: position 48,019 of record VWPU01001884.1, on the reverse strand, counting down.
GAACCAGAAGGATTGTGATCCCCAGTTGTGGAATATCAAAAGGCAGCAAACAGAAAAAAAACAATTTTGAAGCTTGGATTACAAGGGGAAAAATTTAAGAAGTAATCCACAGAAAATCAATACTTTTTTAGTATTTAATAGATAACTGGATTTATTACTTATATATGTAGTGGTTTAAAGGTATTGTTAAAACATATTTAAAAGCAACTTGTAGTTTAGGAAACTATGGACCATAAGGTAAAAATTCTCTGTTACTTCTACATATTACATGATTGTTATTTGTAGTGCAGTTTAAGATACTCAAAGACAAAATCTTCTTTTAAAGAAATTATTTTTTTTATATTGATTTAAAATATATTTGCTATACTCTCCTAAAGCAGAATTAATACTGTTTACTGACCTTGAATACTACTTTCAACAAAATACAGTAGCAGAGACAACCTTTCCATACACGCAGTCATTCTGTTTTCAGCTGGTGAAATGCAGTTAAGAGATTTTATATATGCAAAAAAGTTGTTAGGAAATTGTAGTGTCTTGATTGTTTTTTGCTGTATTTTTTCTAATTTTTTCTTTTATTATAATTACCATTCATGGACTGGAAAAGTATGTTATTTGTCTCAAAATCCATTTCCACCGGAAATCTAGATGAATACATAAAGATAATTTTAGTTGTGCAGTATTACTCTTTATAATACTTATAAAAACAAGAAACACAGACACACACAAAGCAATTTTCTTAAATGTAATCACTTGCCTAGTTCTTCAATACAGTCCAGTATGTGGTATGTGACACACTAGTACATCTGGATTGAAGAGTTTATTATTCATTCCTATGCATAATTAATAATTATTTCTACAGATTTATGTTGCTCAGCACAGTATGCTATAAAGATATAATTGTTTAGCAATCAGAGTTAATGAGTATAAAACTTCAATATTTTCTTGTCACTGTGTACTACACTTTTCCTTCTATTGCCAATATTTCTCAGCTAATTATCTTCTCCAAACATTTGGGAGGAAAACATCTTTACGCAGGTTTAAAGTATACGAGTGTACAGATAATATGCATTCTGCACATGTAGAAGAGGAAACCTTGTGAATGTAATGTTTACTTATAAGCAGGTCTAACTAGTAGTTTATATTGAAGGAAGTACCCACACTAAACTGGGGCACGGCTCCACTTTTCCATCTTGGCCTAAGATCTTTTCTGATCTGGCCAATATTGTAAATACAATGCTGCTAGAATGTTGAAAGGGTTTTACCTCTGATCTACAATTTATGCTGTGCAACACATGGAGCAAAGTAAGTAAGCAAAAAGCATTGCATAGATAAAATAGCTGGGAAATTTACTTAGAACTCAAAAGCCAAAAACTTGTACAGACCCAGAAAAGGGCATTCTGCTAGTGGTAAAAGTGATGGAGGAATAGTTAGTACTAATTTTGTCCATCCTGGCCTTGAAGAAAAAGAAGTGAAAACTTCACAACAGAAGAATATTTTAAACAGGAACTGCAGGCACAATGAATTTTTACTTGAATTTCATTATAACAATATTCTTATTAAAAAGGAATGAATTAATATGATCTGTACATTACCAGGGAAGAGATAATTTTTATGGAGATTGCAAACAAATACATTTTAAAAAATTGTAAAGAAGCAAGTTCAGAAAAATGAGGTTTACTTTCTACTTTAAAAGTGCATCAAAAGAAAAGAAAAAAAGTGATCTCTATTTTGCCAAAATAGGGCAGAAATAAAATAAATAAATAAATAAATAAATCCAACAGTAATTAATAAAGTAACCTCTACGGAATAAGATAGCTCAAAACTAGTAATTTCATATTCAATTGTATTCAGTAAGAACGAGAAAAGTTTAAAATTGCCAATATAAGAAACAAACATGTTTTTAAAAAATACAGTTACACAATCGTTATTTTCATAAATGTACTGGTTTTGGAAATCTTTCCAAACTACTTCTGACACCTCTCTTTTTAAGTAAACAGTAGTAAATGTGATTTTTTTTTCCTCTTAATGTTAATGATATCTTCAAAGTGTCTTGGGGTGATTCTATGACCATACTGTATTCCCCATCGCCTGCCTGATTTCTAGTGTACCTTTAAATTGCAAAGGGGGGAGAGAGAAGCCGAGAGAACTCTTCAAAGCGGCCAGCTTGACCTCGCAACTAGAATGTTTGCATTCTTTTCTCTCCCGATTCTGCCAACATTTGGTTGGTTGGAGGACTTTTGCTCTCTAGTCTCTTGGGCTTTCAGCAGAGAAGGGACTGTGATCTGCCTCAGCGGCTTCTTTTCCTTTTTGGACTGTTTTTGGCTTGCTTTTCATCTGAGACCTGCTGTTATCTCTGGACCTGCTCGGCGGGACCCTCTCAGGGGGATCGTCGGACCCTGCCTGGCCGGCCCGGCCCAGCTCAGGACTGCAGGTTTTACCTACAGAAAGAACTCTAAAATCCATAGTCCTCTTTTAGGGGACAGGGGAGGGGGTTTCAATATCCTTTATTCCCGTGACAGCAGGGGACTCTGTTTTGTTAAATAAATAGTTTTTTTCACTTTCACTCGAGAAATTATTTTCCCGAACCCGTGGGGGAGGTGCTGCCGGGGCCTGCTTGCCTGGCAGGCAGGAGAGAGAGAGAGAGAGATGCCCCTCTTGGGTTGTTTCCTCCCGGATTTGTGTCCAAACTGGCACACAAAGCAATACAGATATTCATCAAAGTTATTTGAATTAGCTTAAATTAATAACTTGTATTTTTATTAATAATTTTCCAGATGAAATAGGGAAGTTTTATTGCCATTTGAGAGAATTGGAACCACAAGACAATGTAAACTATATGGGTTGTTATTCACTATAAACAAAACCTATGTCTTGGTGTCAAATGCTTCCTTGCCTTATTGTGGGGCCTAATTCTTAATCATTTTTACTTTGTTGTCCAGTGGTCATCCTGCAATGGTCAAAGATTAAACAATCGGACTTTTCTGGGATCAAAAAACCAGACCATGGAAAACTCAACACATTGTTTTTCCTCTGGTCAATTGTTCTAATTCTGTCCTAATTAGCCAAGAGGGCCACCCATGTCCTGGGGTGCATCAGGCACAGCACCGCCAGCCGGGCAAGGGAGGGGATTGTCCCGCTCTGCTCTGCACTGGGGCAGCCTCACCTCGAGTGCTGGGGGCAGAGCTGGGTGACACAGTACAAGGAAGACATTAACTTATTAGAGAGTGTCCAAAGGAGGGCTAAGAAGATGGTGAAGGGCCTTGAGGGGAAGCTGTATGAGGAGCAGCTGAGGTCACTTGGTCTGTTCAGCCTGGAGAAGAGGAGACTGAGGGGACACCTTGCTACAGTTACAGCTTCTCAGGAGGGGAAGAGGAGGGGCAGGCACTGATCTCTTCACCCTTGTGACCTGTGACAGGACTTGAGGAAATGGCATAAATCTCTACCAGGAGAGGTTTAGGCTGGATATTAGGGAAAAGTTCTTCTCCAGAGGGTGCTTGAACACTGGAACAGGCTTCCCAGGGAAACGGTCATGGCACCAACTTGAAAGAGTTCAAAAAGCATCTGGACAATGCTCTCAGACACGTGGAGTGACTCTTGGGCATGTCACGTGCAGGGTCAGGAGCTGGACTTTAATGACTCTTGTGAGTCCCTTCCAGCTCATGATAGTCTAAGATTCTATAAAAGGTCACACTTTTTCCACTGCACTTTGGCTTATGGAATTCAGAGACTCAGAACTTTCACTCAAAGTGTTTCCTTACTCTTAACTCAGGATAAGCAAATAATTATCTTCAAACTGTAATTATCTTCAAACTGTAGAGCCAATGTACTTAGGGCCATCATTGTATTTCTGACTTGGAATAGAATTTGTTAAAAAGGTAGATTTCTTTTACAGATGGAATTCCTGTTCTCCAGATTTTAAGGGCTTAGTCATATGAGAGTCTATAGACTGAATTACCTTTGTTTGGACTTAATATATTGTAGAGTCTCTTGCACATTTTAGGGTTTCTTAAAAAAGAAGGATGTATCTCTTTTCTTTATGATGACACAGACAGAAGAAAAGTTTTACCGTTGCCAGAGAGATGGTCAAATATCTTAACACTATTAATGTGTTAATCAAAAAAGTCTAGAAGTCTTAACCACAAAAAAAACCCACCCAACAAAACACAAAAAGATTAAAAGTTTTTGAAAATAAATAGGAAAAAATGTTTCGTATAAGAAAATTGCTTTCTTTGTGGCTTCTTGTAAACTTTTCCAGATTTGTACACATAAAACGTTTTTCTTAACAACTTCACTTTCCTTCTACTGACCAGCAGGTCAAGTTTCCTCTGGCTACTGAAATTATGTTAGAAAAAACCCACATCTGTTACTGCAAAAGGATGATTGCTTTTGGGCTTTTTTGTTTTGTTTTTTTTTTAAAATAGAGACTGTTAACAGGAATTTGGATTTTATTGGGCTGGTACTGTACAGAAAAATTAGTGCCTCTGCCCAGTAAATTTCCATTTCCATACATCTAGAACGAGATGGCAAGCCAAAGGACAGAGAACAAGCAAATAGAAAATCACACGAGTGATGAAACTCATCCACAGTCAACAGCCATGATAGTTAGAGCTGGTTATATCTTAGACAGTGCCAAAGAACATTATGGCTTTAATTGGCATATTTATAGACTGTCATATTTATAGAAATTTTTATAATGTCTATATATAGACATTATATATAGATATCTATATACGTATATACACATGTGCCTGTGTATCTATATACACATAGATATATATGTTTATATATGTGTGTATATATACATGACATATATATACACATTGCTTAGCTAGTAGTGGTCTTGTAATTTCTATCAGAATTTATGATATATCACAAAAATTTTCACTATATTCTCTGGAACCAAAGACTGTGTGACGATACGGATTTCTCACATTCAATTTATTCCCTGTTTATGGAATGCTAGAATTTGGAAATCACCTCTAGAGGTCTTCTTGTCTAACTCCCCTGCTCAAGTGAACTGTGTTCAGATGGCTCTTGAGTATCCTCAATAACGGAGACTCCAGAAGATCTTTGTGAATCCTGTTCCTGTGAGATTCAGAGAACAGATTAAACTTTATTTTCTCCCAAAATGTTCGTTGCAAATATTCTTCCATTCGAAGAAACCATTCAGAAAGAGTAATTGTTATCTTTTATCTGAAAAAATATTTCTGAAAAGAAGGATAAACAAAAGAGAAATAATGTATGCAAGATGAATTGCATTGATACACGTCTCCATTAAAATATTGTAGTCCCACACATATAATTGAAAATGATTATACATTTTCAGTTGTTTCAAGATCTTTTTCTTATGTATGACAAACAAAATAATTATCAATGTAGTTTTTCCTCTTATTTTTAATATTTCCTCTTATATTTAATATTGTACCAGTAAATGTACAAACAACTTGTAGAGTATCTGTGCAGGTTGAATTCAAGAAAGGCCAAACTCAGAGCTGCTACTGATTTATAAAATGAACTGGACTTGCATTTTCAGCAGAAAACATAATGATACAAGCTGAAATAAAACTGAATCCACCATATGGTCTTTTCCCATTGCCACTTCTATTACAAAAAGACCATTAAAAGTACAAATTTAATTCACTTGAGATTCTGCTTCATGTGAGCAAGGGTAGAAATTTCAAACAACTACAAGTGTTCATTTTGATGTGATTTTTAGCCACATATCTGCAAAGCAAGTGTTTCAGCAATGCAACAGAGCTTTAAAAGTCATGGTAGTCTAAAAGAGTTATTCTGCCATGGAATGGTCAAGACTGCAAGACACCTTTCAAATTCCTCTGGTCCAGTCCTCCATGCCTAGAGGAGGATCCCCACGAGCAGGTTGCCCAGACCAATGTCCAACCCAATTTTGAGTATTTCCAGGGATGGAGACTCCAGAACCCCTCTCGATAAACTGTGAGTGTTTGATCACTCAAAAATAATTTCTCCTTTTCAGCTTGTGCATATTACCTCTTGTCCTGTCACTGAGCATCACTGAGAAGAGTCTGACTCCATCTTCTTCACTTCTCTCATAAAATTCCTCTGAATAATCTCTTCATCAGACTAAGCATTAGACTCTCTCATTTATCTAAACATTTCTGACCTTTTTGTATTCCTCTACAAAGCTCTTCCCTGTTCCACATTTTCCTTCTAGTCTCAGGGTCCCTGGGCTGTTAAATGTTGGCCTTATGGCCATTCTTATCAGGAAAGACTGAGGAAAAGAAAGAAATGAATTTATTCTGCTCCAAAAATTGTTTTAAAGTAAAGCTGTGTTTCGTTTTGTGGAAAAATATGTTTTTATATGCTGTTTTCTCTCTCATTTCCCATCTGTTGATATGTTCCAGGAATACTTTACCACATTATAAAATTAAAGAGGTCATTCATTTGACTAGTAAATGTTAAGCGGAATTGGTTTTGTCAGTCCAGTATCTGTTGTAAGTGGCAAATAAAAATCAGGAACAGAAATATAAAATCAAAGAAGATTCTTGTTGTTTAACTTAGCCATCCTCAATTTATAAAGGGTCTTTGTTGGTTTGTTCACTTGTTTTGATTTTGAGTTTTTGGGTTTGTTTTGGCCGGATAAATTATATTTTTGTATCATGGAAAACAGTAGTTGTAAATTCAGATCATACCTACGATTAGACAAGGATCACATTCATGCCATCCATACAGTTCATGTTTACAGGGATGCTGATGAGTGTACACCTGTCCTTAACTTTGTGGTTGAACTTGTGTGGATTTTTTGTAGGTGTGGGTCTGCTATTTGGAACCATTCTCATTACTGTCTCACTGAAGATAGGAAATTGTAGCATTCCCACATATACTAGACCGGGATAGCAGAAATCCACCGGAATACTAAAGCCAAACCTACTCTGTTACAATTAACACAGCTTACTTATTTTCACAATTCAAATGAAACTGTAATGATTTCAAAGGCCTTTAGGATTCCCCCTGAAGACATTCTGTTGGATATAGAGAGTAAAGTGACTCTGGTTATTTTAATGCTTGGCTTTTCAGAACCAGGTTATGAAGTTAGAAGCAAGGAAGAATCGGATTACCCTCTACCTTGAGCATTCCTATATGGTGAATCACAAAAGTAAACTAAGGATGACTACGAAAACCTCCTCAGTTTCCGTCCCATTCAAATTACCTATGGATGTGATGCCTAGAATATATTTTCTCTTCAAATATATCATATATATGAGATATATAATATATTCAGACTCTACAGGAAATATGTGCTCCGTATCCCACAAAACACTATGGCTCTGCAGTTTTTAGGCGGTGACTCAGTCCTTTCTGAGCCTGACTGGCTCCTCCATCCTGACCAGTGCACTGTCTTGGACCCTATGCATGCGCTGATCTCATGCTGTAGCTCTTTCTCCATCGGATTCCATGATCTTTGGAACATTTTCTTCCATCTGTGTATCCATGGCTTCTCCAGAGAAGGAGTGGTCTTCGTGCTACTTAGAAGAGGTCTATCTGACAGAGTCCTAAAACATTACCAACTGTAAACAGAGCATGCTGGAGGCCTTGTGAAGGATATATGACATCAACAGTTCCCCTATATCAATACAGTCAGTCATCTCATCTCTGTAAATAGTCAAGTTTGTCAGGCAAGATTCGACCTTGATAAAACCAGTGGTTGTTCCTACCAGTGTCTTCCTGAGTTTGGAAATTGCTTTCAGGAGGACTTTTTCATTTCCTCCCTGGTTATGGTTGAGGAGAGGCTGATAAATTTGAGGTTACCAAGCACCTCTTGCCCTTCTTGAATATGAGGCTATCTTTTCCCACCAAAAAGTACACTATAGCTACTACCTTTTGAAGGCATTCCCACAGTGACGCCAGACACCTCTTTCATCATTATTGTGTGTATCATCTGTGGTCCCATGGATCTGTGTGTGTCTGAGTGAGCTTAGTGAGCATCGTGCTTTGACCTCCCTTTCCTATGAGCACTGCCTTCATCCCACAGACCCTGAGAGGAGGCTCAGAGACTGAGGTGCTGGAGGGCAGCTCTTGGCAGTGAAAAGGGCACTGTAAGTTCCTTGTCAGTAGGGCCCGTGTTCCACTGTGTCACAATCTCACCTTTTCCTCAGCCTTATCTTTGCTACTTACAGAAATCAATCAGGTTGATCACCTTTGCTTATTTCATCTCCAGCTGAGCTTTGGATTTTTGGAAGTGGGAGATGCTCAAGACATTGCTTTCTTGGGCTTCTAATAGAACTACAGAGATGTTTCTCATCTCCAGTTCCACCTGTCTGTGCTGGTTTTTGTCATGGTATTCTCAATTTTTATTGTTTTTTCTGCCCAGTGATTGTGGATTGTTCTTGTGCTGTGATGGTTGGCATCTTCTTCCTGTCATGACAGTTACCAGAGGATCCTGTCAAAGAGATTCCCGAAAAAGATGAATCTCTCTGTCCTGTCCCATGTCCGTCTCTTCCTACCCCAAATGTCTTGCTAGTTTGTGGAATTACAACAGAAAATGGAAGGGGTTTCAGATCTGTCAGTAGTGTAAATTTCCAAGGTGAATTAATAGTAACACCTCTGATAGTGAGACACTATCACATTCTAACTTTTAGCTATGAACCTTCAGATTCTAATACCACCTGCTTCTAACTTCGAACCTGTACACAGATAGAAAATTAAACCTACGATAGATAAAAAGTCCTATGGTCAATGAGAATTACTCCTTATGTAGCAGGTAAGCTTATTGCTGAAGATAACACTGTATTTTCTAAAAATGTAAATGATGGGGACATATAATTTTAGATTTCAGAAATAACAAAAGAGATCATAAGCATGATTTTCAAATATAGCTGCTCAAAAGGGCAGTTCCAGCTCCAAGGCCAATCTCATTAGTTAGAAATCAAATGAACAATAAGATGAAGGTTACTTCCTTACAATTTTAATAAGAGGTCATTGGAAGGCCAACTTAATTTCCTGCAGTCTTTGCTCAATAGCATTAGTTAGTGAAATCAGCCTTTATTTAATCTTGAATTCAGTTATTTCAAGCATTAATATTTTTTCTGAATTCAATGAGCAAATCCATCAGAGACAAGCATATTAATTTTACTAAGGTAATTTTGTAATTCAGAGACCTACCAAATTCCCAAATTACATGCCTCCAAATTCATAGTATCTAAGTTGATACTGAAATTTAACTTTGTTGTTTCCAACCTTAAGAAGAGTAACAGAAAAAAAAAACCTGATAAATTTCTTGGTATAAGTGGCAGATAATATCTGACAAGTCCTTAAAAAGATTTAAGTGACAAAAAGTAGAATGTAGCTCTTGGAACAAAGACATATCAATCACAGTTGTGTAGTCTGAATTTCTAGACCAAAAGCCAAACCAAATTATCTGTTTCAGTGCCTTGTCAGCAAAGTAGCATTTATTCCCTTAATATTTTGCAAGCTGGATGTTTCTTTGCTGTGTCCCTGAGAGTCAAATTTTGTTAGGCAATGTTTTGCCTGAAGAAGTCGAAGCTACTAGTGAGCTTCATCTTCACTTCTTAGGCAATGCCTTCTAACTTGCATATGTGGCTTGCTTAACACAAGGTCTCAAGACACAAAAGTCAATGAATGAGACTGCCTGCCTACTAATACAGTGCCTTGAACTGTTAATCTTTCTTGGGAAAAGGAATAATCTTTGAAACTGCCCCATACCATAGATTTGGAAATGCCAAAAATGCATTTTGGTCTGGTCTCTGATTTGAAGTCTACAAATCGTTAACAATCCTGTTTGTAAACTATTTCATACTTCATTCCAGTACTTGATGTATTCCCATGCATACATACACTTTCTACTTCAAAAAGTGAAGGTAAATCTGGCCTTAAAATACATGGTTTCTAAACCTTGCCTGAGTAATCGCAAGAATTAAAAGGGAGATCTGTACTTGATTTTTTCACTTCTCTCACTGCCAGCATTTTGTGACAAATTGCGCAGCAAGTATCTAGATAGCAAGTAGTCTGTATAGAAGGATAAGAAGAGAGATAGAAATAGAAAATAAGGTATATTTTAAGAATATAGAACAGCTGCTCAGATAGGATGAAAGGAAAGACTTCAGCTAAGAAGACAATAAAAGGAAAAGGAACAAAAAGTAGAAGCAAGAGGTGAAACAAAGGAGAAATGAGAAAAGAGAGAGAACTCATAAACATTATTTGTTATTCATCTGGTGCTAACCACAAAAAAACTGTATTATCTCTGTAACATAAGACCATTAAAAAAACCCATGGTAGTAAGAAAATAAGCTGAAGGGACTACATTCATAAAAAGGACCACTAAATGCAAGTACAGTAGAATAAGTCACCCTAACATTATTACTAGTTAAAACCACCATTTCTGTGAATTAATTTTTAGTAGAATATTCATAATGTAATTCACCTCCATTATGTTCTTAGTAGGCAAAATTCGTGGCCCACCAAAATGTCAGCTAGGGGAAGAAAAGATACCTGCAATAAAACTGCTAAAGCTCCTTAAGACACAAATGAAACTCGAGATGCTTGAACCACAGAAGGGTTATAGTGGTACCTCAAAGGTTTTTGTAGCTTTTTTCACTTGTGCATGTGTCCATTTGCACTGATTTTACAGTTCCTGCAGTGTCAAAAAAACAGGATGAAACAAACAGAGATAGAAAACAGTTCCCTTCTCTTTACTTTGTCTTCCCAGCAGCTGCTGGAACAAAGAAAAAAGACTGTGTCTTCCTAGAGACAACACTAAAAATTGCCTCCAGTGAATGATGGGGGTTCCTGGGTCTTGGAATACCTCTGAGGTATATGATACCTTTCTAAATATGGGTTTAAAATGCTCTTGTCCTCAGGGTTCACAATAAAGCAATACTTGTTCGGTGCTTTTGTATTGTGTCTGTCAACCTATAATTCCAGAAGCCTGAATTTGATTGCTGGTTCTCAGTTCCTAATCTGCAAAACTATTCCTTTCCTTTCCTTTCCTTTCCTTTCCTT